>BLKR01009101.1:0-202451 GCA_011170035.1 Teleogryllus occipitalis | reverse complement strand
GGCCGTGGCGGTCCGGAGTGGGCCGGGGCGGTCCGGGGCGGTCCGGGGCGGGCCGGGGCGGGCCGAGGCGGGCCGGGGCGGGCCGGGGCGGGCCGGAGCGAGCCGGGACGGGCCGAGGCGGGCCGGGGCGAGGCGGGGCAGGCCGGGGCGAGGCGGGGCGGGGCGAGGCGAGGCGAGGCGGGCCGGGCCGGGCCGGGCCGGGGCGGGCGGGGCGAGCCGGGCCGGGCGGGGCGGGCCGAGGCGGGCCGGGGCGGGTGGGGGAGGGGGGAAGTGGAGATGGTGTGAAGGGGCGGGCGCAGGGAACAAAGAACAGAAAGTTGGTACAAATTAAGGGGGAAAGACCGCGCTGGGAAGTCGGACGATCAGATAGCGCGGGGCGCGCGGAAGGGCCGCGGGCGACGCGACGCCAGAGCCTCTGCCGGGTCGAGTGCGCGTCGCGTCGGCTTCCGGCCCCGACGCCAACGCGGGGCATGCGACAGGCTGCTCTGCTGGCTTCCAAACAGAGGATAATCATGGTTCGATTCCAGGAGTTATGTGAAAGATTCTCGTATTATATCGTATTCGTATGTATTATTATTTCATTGTTATCCTTAAAGACTTTTCAGTGCTCAAAACATTTACCATGTGTAATGCCAGAGTATTGAGTACTTCAGATAGATACTCAAAATGACAAAGGAAATGCATAGCGTCGTTGCATAGTTTTATAGTTCATTTTATGCATAGTTTTATTCCTGTATATTGCGCAGGGGTAACACTTGCCAGATTCACGGAGATTAAGGATAAAATAGTGTTGCAAAACTTTTTCCTGGCATCTAGCTAATTTTATCTTAGTACTGGAAAATACTGAGATTTTGCTTTTTTTAAAATATATTATCATCAATAATGAATGAAGATGTGCACTTAAATGTTCAGTATATCGACTTATGTATCTTCCATGAATTGCAAGGAGGATTCTTTTGTGAGTTCATAAAACAAATCCACTAAGTGCCTTCTCGAAGTACGTGAAGCGCGTCGTCGTTGAGTGCGGAGTGTCAGAAGGCCGTGGCAGGCGGCGGAGACGTGTGCTGCGTGCGCCGCCCCTCGCGTCCACCAGAGGAGCCGCGTCGCGCGTCGGATGCGCACCGTGTCCGCCTCCGTCCACCGCCCTCGTCTGACAGGCCGCTGCCCCTCCCCTTGCGCACCGTCTGGCGCGGCGCCCGCTCCATTTTCCGCTGCCGTCGCTCTTCGCCGCCCACCGCTCCTTTTTCCGCCGAGGCGGCGATTGACAAAGCGGCCGTGCGTGGCGCCCGCCGCCCGCACCCGGAAGGGCCGGCGGAGGCGAAGGGGCCCTTCTCCGGTCAAAGGGCGTGACATATCGGTATTGATTGAAGGGCGGGGGCGAGACAAAGTACGTCGCGTGGCGTCGCGGTGCTCCCCCGCCGGAAAGCCCATCGCCCCGTCTCGCCGTCGCCCTCGCCCTCGCCCGCGCCCTCGCCCGCGCCCTGACCTTCCCGCCGCCCTGGCGCCGCGCGCGGGGCCCCGCCGTCTCCGCACAGGGTGTACCACAAGGTGCAGTTCTAGAGCACACACCCACAAACAACTATCATTAAAGTTGTGGGTAGAGAAGTAGATTTAGGCCTTTAAAAAACTGACGTATTTTCAGATGCAAAATTTCTGAGGAAGTTATTTATGGTAATGCATACTGTTAAGAGAATTGAGATTTTGATGTATGACTTATTTCAAATATGTAAGACATAACTTTGTGATGCTGTCATTGTAGTTAATTTTGTTATCATTTTAGTAACGAAGAAATACCTTATTAAATGTCTTGAATGTGCTTTTTGTTCTTTCTTATTTTCCCTATTCGAATCTTCCTAAATTTTTGAAAATTATTTTTACTCCAACAAATTGCACTTTTTGTCATACAGGTTCGTTGAAGTTAACCTAAAGATTCTGTAAAACTGCCAAAACATCTGAAGATTCTCAGAATGAATTGAAATTTATCGTATACCGCATTAGCGCTAATAAACAAATGAGCTAAGGGAGAAATTCACTGTTAGGTTTGCTTTGCATGCAAAGCTTTTTGTACCGGTGACCGCTCTGAAAAACGCGAAAAGTTTCGCAACGAGAATGAAAACTCTACAACGGTCATAAAGAGATAAAACTGTCGAGATAACAAAAGAAAAAAATATTTAACTAAAGTTAGTAAGCACACGTCATAAAACCGAGCATTTATTACAGAACATAAAACAAACTATTCGATTTATCTCACGTTAGAGCTTTTTTACTGGCGCTGTGCTGCTGTCTCTATTCTGCCAGTCACAGCAACACTGTTGTAGCTATCCATTTCAGAGTGTTTTTAGTTATTACCACTGCCTGTCTCGGAGCTACTGAAGGTGATGAGACAACGAAATATTGTGAGGGCGATTAGCAGCGAGATATCATTCAACTTTCTATGACATTTTCCCAAGTTCGATCGTCGAGATCTTTTACCGGACCATCCAAATCATGGATTTCAGGAATCGTATGGTCACCTTCTGCCTAAGACGCGTCAGCATGTTCACCACATCACACCGCACTATTTTGCAAAACGAATCATTGTTACGCAGTGTAAAGTGGGTCGATGTTGTGTGAGACAGTGTATTAAAATTACACAGCACGCGATACATTTGGTGGATGGAGTGAATTTCTTACTATGTTGTCGATTGTTTTTGCAACGCAAGGACAAATGTCACCAACCACTCACAAAGTCGCTTTGTAATCCTACGTACTGATCGAATTCGTACAAATCTCGCATCGTGTGAGCACGGGTGCCCGTGTGCTGTCGCTTGGTATTGGACCCTTTGCCTGGATGGCGCTTAGGATGCGGTTGCGAGTGGAGTGCAACGTACGCCGGGCGTTCCCAGAATCCTATTAGCTTCCCACGCATCCCTCGCCCCCCCTCCCCCGCCACTGGTGAAGTGGAGCGCGTGACCGCCGCGCACGCGTGTCGCCGTGCAGGGGCCCAGGGGACGCGTGCGTGCGACGCGGCGCCTCACTCCACATTTCATTTGCGGAAAGGAGCTTTTTCCTTAAAAAATTGCGAAAGGAAAGCATGAGCAAGGAGAGAGGGACGGACACAGTTGATGACTATTGATCTTCTGATGAGACGTTTTTACTCTTGAGTACGAGTAGAAAAAAAGGAGACACCTTTTTAGTTAACGGATTAGCAAATTGCAATGGCTAAGCTATCTTCATATCATCTGTCTGGAAGGCAGAATTCGATTAGTCAGACGAGCGGTAGAGAATAGGATTTATTAGGATATGAGTGAGGTAATGGAAACGTAGTCATCGAAAGAGTTGAAAAACCTCATTGCGCCATAAGGATTTGTGTATTAATACGCTTGTCGAATGCATGCCTCCATAACGAGAACATTCTTTGATCTTATAAACAATAATATTGAAGTCTGTACTTGTTTTCATCATGATTCTATTGAGTTTTATATTAAAGTTGTTCCCACCCACCAGTGATTCGTATCGTAGAGACAAGATCACGCCTTTCTAGTACATATACGCTAACACCGGTACATTTATCTCAGAGTTAAGGCACCCCCACCAATCCAAGAAATACAAAACATTTCGGTTTGTCCACCGGAACAAGCACCAACGCCGTGACCCGAATGGTCGCACGTTCGAATTCTGGCATGGATAAAGGATTCCCCTTGCTCTGTCGCGTACCGCACCGGGAGCGGTAGCTCAGTGCATCAACTGACGGGGAGGTCCTAGGTTCGAGTCCCACGGCATCTACTAGCTTGTCAGATAGGTCGAATTCAGTCGCTGTCTTGAGCAGAAATCTAGCTGCCGACTGCTCTGGTCGATAGTTTTCCGTGGTTTCTCCGATCAACACCAGGCGAATGCCGGAACAGTACCCTAACAAACGGGCCACGGATCGCGCGCGATCTTTCCTTCCTCTTCCTTGTCCCATCTCTCCCCTTACACACACACACACACACACACTAACAAGCACTACTCTACCACTCATGCCGGGAGAACGATCGGGGACTGGGTACTTCTCCCGACTGGGGCGATGCCCCGCTGGTGGGAGATTCCTGGTTGGAGGAAACCCCGCCAGCCGACGGTAGGTCGGCGCCGGATCGCGCCATCCAGCGGGGGAAAATCACCTCCATCTCCCGAGGGGGAACATGTACCACACTTAAGGGACTAACCTAAACCGTTAACGCGCCCGGAATCACCAACCAACCAATCGCGTGCCGTGGCGCGGAGGGATTGCCCCTCCCCCGCCAACTTCCATAGCCGAGGCACGGGCTTCCACGCGCCGCGGCGCGCTCCCATCGGACGTCCGCCCGACCCGAGGGCCGACCCGCGCCGCGACTCCCACATCCATTTAGCAGACCCACAATTTGCGGAAAAGTCTTTCCTTGTTAATTTTTTTCATGGAAAGGCAGATAAGAGGACACATCCATTTGCGTGGCGGCCTTCAGGCGTAGTGTATGTGTTGCGTTTTTAAGTTTGAGTTTCCACAACAATAACGTTGATATATTTTCTTGTATGTGTCTAATTTAATTTAAAATTGCCTTCCTTTTGTGATATTTACGCACATACAATGATATTTAAGTTAATCAGCGTGACAAATCATAAAATAGTGAATATACGTTTTGAGGGATGTTATATGTGTCAGTGATATAGGAGCAATACAAATAATCGACCTTTTTTCTTTCATCTCATTCTTTTTTTCCTAGTTTTTTTGAAACAAATATATGCTCGTGACGGTTAACGCGTGTATTTGCCAGAACATTTGTAGAGCGACTTTAATTGCTTACTTGGGAGTGCGTTAGAAGGATGTAAACACACATTTCGTCTGCGTTGCGCCTCGTTGCCTCCGAGTCCACCTTAACTACCTACGCCTCGTTTCAAGATCAATGTTGCGTAGTTCGTTGCGTGTTGATCGCACATGAGCAGAAGCTCTTTGGAATGCGTTTGATGGAATTGCTCTGTTACTTGCTGGTGAGGGGTAATTTGTATTCTGTTGTTCGTGGACAATTTAAAGCTTTGTTCCAGTTACTTTGATGATATAATCAACTGTGTTTAATCCCATTCCGCACGTGTGAAAGTTGCTCCCTTGCGTGTTCAGGTGTCGTTATCTTTATGTGACACTTCCTGACAACTCTGATGGTTTGATGATTCCATTTTAATGCTTTTCTTAATATAAGAATTTTATTACCTGAAATTAGTGGCATTCAGTATTTTCTGTTGAAGTATCTCTTACAATTTAACAGAACACAGTTATTACCTTTCACTTCTCTTTCAACATTTAATTAGTGATTCCCTTTTAATTCGACTTGTGCGTTAAAGAAATATTGTGGACTTTGCCGAAATAAAATGATAACAATTGCATCGAGTGTGTCGATTGCAATGCATTTAATGAATCTTGATATTCCTTTTCAAAACTATTCTAAGCTCTCATATATATTTCATTCTTGAGGTTTGATTTTGAGGCTCAGAAATACTAATATTAATTTTATTCTTATTATGCATATTCTTTTCTTTGTTATTGCTTATCCTAAATAGGAAGATTCGATCATCTAGATGCACGAAAATTGATTTGCTTGAGCTATGCCAGAGAGTATGTGCGAAATATCTGGAGATTAGAATGAAAGGCAACGTCGCCCATCACGTCCAATTAGTATTGATAACGAAAATATCAAAAAGGCAACAGATCTGCACAATTTTCGGCTGTTGGAGTGCCTGAATCCCAGGGGAAGATATCTTCTCTGCTGCCACCCAATCTCGACCTCCTTAAAGGCCGACAAATTGTTCAGCGCAGTTGCCTTAATTTGGGCCTTTCGCTGCCATTGCCCACGTCGCTAGCTGCCACCAGATGGTCTTAGTGGTCTGGGCGGTGACTTTTCATCTCGTGATTTTCCTCGCACCAGAATTCCAGCTTTACTTTGATAAAGAGACCTATGTAATTACATTTCTGTATTTGCGCTAAATGCAATCTGCGTGCGGAATATCGAAATTTGTACTATTGTCCTGAAATTGTCATTTAATAGCTATGCTCTAACTTTCTTGAAAGTGCGATGTAATGTTTTCATGTGATGACTGTGGACATCTCATGTTTTTTTTAATTCACTCAGAAAGGTCTAAATTCAATGCCTATCAACACCCTTGTGAACGGTAATATAAGATTTTTATTCAGTTCCTTCATCCCAGCAAAGCAGACGGTTAGTGTTAGTCTAAGTTAAGAAAATACATATTTTTGAAACGTGAACATGAGAAATATTCGTTTGTTATAATATACTATCTCCATGTGTGACATACATTACTTTGGAAGGATGTGGGAATGCTATGGGGTAGAGTTTGTCAAACTGTTAATTGCAAGAAAATATAAAAGAGGTCGTCTTCGTCAACATTGCGTTAATTGCAAGCTAGTACGGTAGATTGCGGGAATATTTTTTGGTAGATCAGAGTGTCATGTTAAAGTTACCTAGCCTGGAGTTGCTCCCCAGAGATCAGACAGATGACTCACGAAAACAGCTGTTGTATAAAACTACTTGGCTGACGGGAGACACCGCGTCCTATGAACAGGTATTCACGTTGCAGCAACCGTTCTGTGACATTCCTCAAGGCGAAATGCAGGAAAGTAGATGAATGGCAGAACCGACCGCGGAATCCTACGTTTTCAGCTGCTATATACTCCCGCACTCCTGGCACTGCCACTCTCATAGTTTATTGTGTGATTTTGAGGTTATGTTCGTTTAAATTTTGCGTGAGTACAATGTATCCTGTATATCAGACATTTACTAATGTGGATAATTAGATGAAAGTTCGGGGATGGAATGGATATTGTTCTAAGACTGTTCTAATCTTAGATAGATGGGAGAAAAACGGAGGAGAGCAAAGGATTTGTTAGTCACGACATGCGCAGCAGTATAGGCGCGACAAGTGTTCCGGACAGTTTGTCAGCTGTGATTTCTAAGTCACTGTTTATGTAAAACACGAGTATCGGCGTCTTTCCCTCCCTTATGTAAACATTCATACATGTGCGCAAAAAATAATCATTTGTTTCCAGTATCACAATGTATATTTCCTCGTATTCATTTAAATTTGAGTCAGTTTCACAAGCAAAAGGCGGAAAAGTAGTTTCGCTGAACCATCATATTCGTGTTTTTACACAGTTTCTTGATATGGTTGGAAGCTTTTTAATTACGACGCAAACAATGCTCCTAATTCCTGAACGCATTATCGCAAAGTCAGATAGACTCTGTGATAAGCCTCTTTTACTGTGCTACGCATTTGCGGGATAACGATATTTTATTCAGGAGTACTAAAACATGTACGCGTTCCATACTTTTTTATATAAATGTATCAGTGAGAGATATAATACTCGTATTTACTACATTCACTTTTACTTCACAGCTTTTTAGCTATCCTCTGAATTTGAGCCGAAGAGCATATCACCACGTCAGCTCATGTTACGTACAAAAATAATTTATATTCATCTGCAAGAAGAGAGATTAGTTTTTTAAAATATTACTGTAGAGTGTACAAAAGATACAGGAAATCCAATGTGCTGAGAATGAAATACTAAAAATATTGAAATGTCATTTCATTTGAGGAGACGTTCTATTCTGCCTTCTCCACGTTGAATTTATCGCTTTTCAAGGTTTCCTGCATCATTACAAGCAAGAAAAGCACGGAGTATCGTAATAATCACACTGGGTTGGGCAGCTATGCCGTCTGCGTGTGAGCGCGTTTAAGAAACCTTGTGATGTGTTAGCATTAGAATGCGCTATGTTTGCTTAAATATTTTGGTTAAAACTGATCCACGGCTTACGAAGGCTTTGACATCATAATCAGTCACGCGAAGGAGTCTCGAGGAACAGAAGATAGGGATATCCCTCTTCGCCTTCCCTTCACATAGACGGCAGTTCACTATCAACTCGCAGAGTCCAACGATCCGGTCGTGCGTAGCTTTGCGTTTCATGGAATCCGGGACATCAGGCCTTTAACATCTGGCTGAACATTGCCGTCATTTGTCCCTGGACTTAAAAGAAAAGTTTTTGCATTGACCACGAACGTTTGATATAAAGATGTATGCCGGTGATGTTAAGATTGTTGCCATCAGTGAGATTCAAGGCGTGAAGGTATATTCTCCATTGAGACTGCCGCAAGAAAGCAGTAGTGGACGCGACTCAGGAAGATACACGTGAGATATGACTAGGTGATAGAAACACCTCTTTACGTTTGTTTTGATGTGTGTATTAACATTGTTAACTTTTTCGACTCGATATGTCTTTTCCGCCAAATCAAAGATGATGTCCTTTAACGTTTTTGCTCCTGTCGGTTTCGACTACGCCATCCCTATAAGGAAAGTGAGTGCGCATACTACTTCCTGATGGTTTGTGCCGACAGCTCTGATCGACACCAGTTGCGCTCATTAGCTCCCAGCATGCTACGATGGTGCGAGGCGAGCTACTGCGACCTTGAGGCAACCGGAGCAACTTCTCTGTACGCCCTTGCTTGCTCTGTGGAAGGCTGCGATCGGTTCGTGTCCTGAGGGCAGGGGCGCGGCCGAGGGGCACGCGCGTGCGTGAGCGCGGGCGCGTGGCCGGCGCGTGCAGCGCTCTCTTGCGGGGGCGGCGAAGAAAGCAAACGCGTGTCGCGGGGGCGGGGGCGGCTCGCGCGCGGGGAATCTCCATTTAATGAGGCCGATATATCTTGTGCTACATCGTAATGCTTTCACCTCTTTAGCGTTTTATATGCCCGCGCTCGCCGCAAGCAGCGTGGAGTTTTCGGCCTGGGACTCGTGTTGTTCGCAGCACGCGGCCTCGGGCGTCTTTCTTTTTTTGTGTTGTTTTTGCTCTTTTTTTTTTTTTTTTTTTTTTGCGGCGGTGGCGGCGTAATGTGCCCGGAAATGCGATTCTGAGCAGACACGACACCTCAAATGAGGGTTTCAGTCTGACCGAACTTTTTTAGACGTGCTGAGATGAAGTCGCCTATCAGGAACAATCGTGATTCCTTCGGAAGTAGACCTTGTGCTAGATGATTGAACTCATGAGTTCGGAATATTATTAAATTATGGAATAAAATTTTCCAGGATTTTGTAGGCAAAATACTTTTAAAATGCAGTTGCACTGAATAATTAGAATTGATAATGAATATAAAATGTATCCTTTTTTCGAAATAAATACTTATATTTCAGATTATTGATTATTGTAGAAAAGACTGATGTTTATGGATTGTAATTATTTGTTCTTTTGTTTCAGGTAATCCATCAATTTATGTTACTCAAGAAGTGTTCACTACGTCCGTAAGCGCGTTTTCCTGCCAGTTCTATCATTTTACGGAACGATTTAAAAGGTAATGTCCTATAAATGAAAGGTCATAGCTAATGTTAATTTTATACATGCTTTATTAGTTATTAAAACTCAAGTTTTAAGCTATGTTGTTATGTTTTACTTGTGTGTGTGTATCGTTGATTGCGTAATCAATAATTGCATTCATTAAAAATAGTTTTCAGGCGTAGTTAGTCTGACGGGAAAATTCTCATTTGTTTCGGTAGTCATGAAAAGCAAAAGTATTTAGTGATCCCTCAAACATATATTAAAACTAAACATTGAAATTTCGCTCAATTATAATAAACTGTGACCTCCAAAAGCGACGTACATCCCTATTACTTCAATAACAGTATGCGTTTCAAATGAGAAGAAAAATATTATGTCACAGGAATTGACACCAGTGGATTTTGGAATTAAAAATTTGGCTGCTTGCATAGTAGGCAGTCGCTTCAGCACCCTCGTAAGAACGGTTGCATTCTAGCAGAGTTACTAGTAAATATTTTGATCTGCCTATGTGCATTGATGAATATCAGTTTTCAGTTCCCCTCTCTCGAAACAAAATCCATGATCAGTGAACGATAAATCCTTATTAGCGATGTTTCTGTTCTTCAGCGATACGGACACAGAATGAGTTGCTCTACAGTGACGGATGCACTGTACCTCAATAATTTCTTCACTCCTCTCATTAACGGTAACGGTGTTCAAGAGCGCCTTTTGTGGAACATTCTGTTCATTATTTTATCATGATCAGCTTCATTGAATGTAGTGTGGAGTACTGGGCTCTTCCCCTCCCAAGTATGCGCGTTTTAAGGGCTCCCCCACGGCGTACCAGACCGCAATGGCGTACACGGCTGGGAAAGGCTGATCGTGACCCATTGTTTATGGTGTGACTCGATCATTCCCATGGAAGAGCAAAGGGAAAACCACCGAAAACAGCAGGAAACCTTCGACGAAATTGTAATGCCTGGATCCAACCCTGTCACTTGTTCTCTTCACTACAAGCAGTTGCCTATTTCCTGCCCGTTGTTGGTACTTTCATGTATACTGGATGATAATTCCCAACTTCTGCCATAAGATTATAAAACTACCGGTTTGCACCAATGTGGGATGAGGTGAAGAGTGATTCGCGAGAGCTACTCCAAGAGCCAAGAAATATCTCGCCTCAATAGAACCTCCTCTTTGCAACTTCCTTACCGCTTTAGTATTTGACATTGACATACACAAAACAAAAATAATTTTCCGTTTTGTGTTATTATTATTCTATTTTTTTTTCTTTTCTGTTATAGTCTTTGTATATTGATCCTGGAAAGTACCAATGGGGGACTTTTCTGCAATTTATTGTTTCTTTGATCATTTTATTTTGAATTATCATATTTACTTATTATTTCGAATTGAAATAGATTGTAAATTTTCATTGTGTTAATAAAAAAAAAACTCCTGGCGGCAATTATGCCCGCGTAGAATGTTGATTCTCAGTCGTGGCGTTGTGCTGCGCTGATGGTGGAGCGGCGCCCGACGTCACCGTGGCGCAGCGCCGGTTTTTTGCGGCAGCGTCTTCCGGCGTCGGCGAGGACATGGTCCTCGCCCCGTCCTCTCTCCCGCCTCCGCCCTCACCACCTCCCCTACTCTCTCCCTCCACGCCTGCCATCTCCCCCACCCCTCCATCAATCACTCCCCTCCCCACCCTTCCCTCCCCTTTCTCCCCACCCTTCCCTCCCGCTTTCCTCCCACCCTTCCCTCCCCCTTTCCTCCACCCTTCCCCTCCCCCTTTCCCTCCCCCTCCCCCTTTCACCCACCTTTCCACTTCCCCCTCTCCCACCTCCCCCCCACTTCCCCCCACCCACCCCCACTTCCCCCTCCCCCCACATCCCCCTCTCCCTCACAATCCCGCCTCCCCTTCCCCGCTTTTTGCCTCCACACGGTCGGACGGCGGACGTTGCTTTCGGCGGAGCTGTTAAAGAGTTGGTCCGTGCGTCGCGTGGCGCCGCGCTGCGCCTGCAAAAATGCACCGCTGCGGGCGCCAGGTGCGCTGCCGGAGCAAACGCTCGCGCGGAACACAACACGGCGTTGCGGTTTTCCCCTGCGTGTTTACACAGTGTAACTGGTTACCGGGCATGTAGGTTTACGCTAAGGGATTTATCTGTAGTACAACAGTCTTGTTTTTTTATTTGCTTTCGTACATGTTGTTCTTTGAAGATTCCGATTCTCTAAGTTTTAAATTTTCTTTTAGATTTTAACACAAAGCATCAATACAATCTGGTTGTTTGAAAATGTTTGAGATTTTTCAACATCTTTAATTAGAGATAATACAAATTCCAAATTTCAGTGTTCTTCATTGTACGACTACGACGAATTTTTATCAATCGTGGCAAGGCTATATTGCCTTACTGTAATTGAAACTGGATAATTATTTGTCACATGGGTATTTTCATTATTTGACTGAGAGAGAAAGGAATGGTAATATTTATTCTCTTTATGGCTATGTAAGTTTTGAGGAGGTTTTATTCTATTCTATAGAAGAATGTTAAAAAGAGAGGTGTAATTGGATTGGTCTCGATCACGCATGAGACCATGTAGATATGGCATGCCCTTTGAAATCCAAGAGGCGAACACTGCTGTCCTAAATGTTTTATTTATTTCAAATAGCAGTAACATTTTCACTCTCGTCATTACATCATAGCTTTATTTAACTTATGACTTTTTCCGGAGATGAGAGTCTGTGTTCCTTCAAACGGATCATTTCAGATTCGCTCTGCGTTACAAAATCATTCTTCGTGCTGCGCTGCATTAATTAGCACAGCGGAATGCATTTCCGGTCGTTAAGAACCGCACGCTCTGCATATTCTCTGCTCCTCGGCTGCTTACGTCCGCTGCCAGACACATCCGGTGTCGCCTTCGCGGCTCTTCCTGCTCTCTCGTCACCAACACAGCTCCCCCCGCCCCGCCCCGCCCCGCTCTTCTCCGCCCCCTTCCGATACGTCTCGTCCCGTCTCGCCTCGCCTCGCCTCGCCTCACCACGCCCCCCGCCCCGTCCTGTCTCGTCCCGTCCCGTCCTTCCTGCCCCGCCTGCTCCATCGCGCCCCCGTCCTGCCCCGTCCTGCCCCGTCCTGCCCCGTCCTGCCCCGTCCCTCCCCGTCCCCCCCGTCCTGTCCCCCGTCCTGCCCCATCCTGCCCTTCCTGCCCCGTCCTGCCCCATCCTGCCGCGTCTCGCGAAAGAGTATTGTCTTGCTACCAGCAGAACGTCATAGGGAGCCCATGGTGAACGAGTATTCTGAAATGAGTCCTTTTGTAAGTCGCTGCCGGAAGAAGAATGTTGCGTGTGTAAAGGTGACGCTGCCAGGCAAGCCCACCCACGGCGCCGCTGCGCCGTCGCTGGAGTGGGCGGGGTCAGGGCATGTTCATTCTCCGCGCTAATGAATGCGCCGTATTTCTCGGGCGTCCGCTCGCTCGCACGCCCGTCCGCCTTCTCGCGTCAGCCCGCACTCCACAGAGCCATTGGCTCGAACCCACCCTTCACCCTTTCACCAAACCCTAAAAATCCGACGTCATTTTACCACACTCAAGAAGTCAGATCTATTGTCATAGCCGTTTTGTCATTCGCCCTGCACTGTTAATTTTCTCCACTCATGCCGGAATTTTTCCTCTTCCTATCATTGGATCCATTTCCTATCTATTCGGATCGGCAAAGGTGGCTTAGAGCATCAACTGAGGTCTGTGCAGTGGAGGTCCTAGGAATCCCGACGATGGCAGGATTTTCGGCACTAGCTAGACAGCTGTGTCGAGTTGTCGCTGTCTAGAAGAAAATTCTAGCGGCCGGCTGCTCTGATCGGTAGTTTTCCGTGGTTTCTCTGATCAACATCAGGCGTATATCGGAGCAGTACCCTAACAAAAGAACCGTGGATCGCGCGCGCGATCTTTGCTTCCTCTTGCTAGTCTTATCATCACCCCTTTCTTTCATGCACTCGCACTTGCATGCCGACTTCACGATCTCACTTGTCGAGAGTCCACTACTGGTTTCAACTCCTACATGCACTATATTATCACATATGTCGGCAGACCTATCGGGAGCTTACTGCTTTTCCCGACTGGGGCGGTGTCCCCCATGGTGGGAGATACCTGGGTAGGGAAAATGGTACCCATGAGCCGACAGAAGTCGACGCCGGATCTGACCATCCAGCGGGGAAGATCACCAACACCTCCCGCGATAAAATCATGCACTACACTTCCGGGACTATAAACTTATCTGTTCACGGAATACTAATTAATCCCTCTCTATTCGGCTCACGCTCTTCCAGTATTACAACTTTGCACACCCAAAGCCTCCTGCAGATATTCAGGGCACCCTCCTTTTGTGTTAAGATCTTGAGGCAAGGGAGTTTCTGCAACCAGAGCTCGTCTTCGCATCGCGGTGCGCAGAACGCAGTTTCTCGCCTTCTCCGAAAATGACAACCAGTTTGTTCGTGCAGGACTGTTGTCGCAGGCATCCGCGGTGGCCCCGTTTCTGCTCTTCGAGCCGCGTCGCGCCCTTTATGCGCCCGCCCGCCCGCCGAGCGCCTCCGGGGCGCATATTGAAAGCGATTGCGCGCCGCGCCGCACCGCCGTAATTGCCTGGGTGACCGTCGCGGTGCGAAAATGCGCCCTAATTAAAACGAGGAATTTCAGAGGCGCTCGTTAATTCCGCGAGGCCGCGTCCGCGTAGCTGCCTTCCGGCGCGACTCCTTCCGCAGCCATCCCGCCGCTCACCCCCGTTCCTGTTTTAGACCTTTTCCCCCCTTTGGGCTTGCGATTTTCTGGGGCCGTTGTTACCTTTTGCCATTCGATGTTCTTTCTCATTATCTGCCGTTTCTTACTTCTATTCCCATGGCTAAATTTCGTTTTATTCTAATGTCTTATAATCTTGGTAGAACACCCCTTCTAGGGGCTTTCGTTTTCTGCAGTTACGTTTGCTTACCTTGAGGCACTTATTTCTCCTTTGTTCCTAGTTTCCTGCTCCCTTCATTTGCGCCGCATCTGCTGACGTCTCATTACCCCCTCCGCCCCAACCCAGCGCGTTCATGCGATTTTTTTAACGCGAGCTAATATTTTTCTCTGTCCTTTTCCGGATTTTCATAGACGACATACATTTTGGCTTTCTGTGCACCTTCTGCTCACTCATTTCCTTTCTTTGTGTAAACGAATGTCTTCAGCCAGCGCGTGATGTCGTTTCCACCTTAATTACCTACACATTAAAAAAATGTAGCTTCTCCAAACGTACGTTCTGCATTTATGATATAGTTTAGTAGATTATTTTTTAAGTTTTTTTTTATTTTCACTCAGAGAGTCATTGATTAATGTGAATGTCTCACTCAATGTGGAAAATATATTTTTGGCAATATTTAAATTTATTTAGTATTAAGTGCATTGTTAAATATTTTTTAAAATCATTTGTTGCAAATTCAAATATCGACCCTCGCCTCAAAGAAACGATGAGATTCCGAACTACGTTAACAAAAAGAAAACGTATTGGCGGAGTATTTAAAAATTAATGTTTTTGATAGGGAAAAAGGTCCTCAATTGGGTTAATAATAATTGTACGGAATGTACATCAAGTTTCATTCTACTCCTGTGTTTCATTCAACAACAGGAAGTAAAATAGACTCGAGTGAGAATCTTGTGCTCCTTCCAGATGCTAATGTAAACAAAATTTTAAAAAGCGTGTTACACTTTTTACTGCGTGTTTATGCATATATGTATGATGAAAAACCCAACTCTTTTAAAGTCGTTACACTTTTCCGCGTGCAGGCAGGCGTAGACTTATTTATACACCGTATTAACGCGTTGGAGGCCGCTGCTTTCCGTCGCAGGCTACAGTGCACCCGGCCGGTGAACACTCAGTTGCTTCCACGGAGCAAAGTTTTGCTTCTCGCGCGTTAATATCCGCACGCGCGAGTTTCCAGCGACCGCGGTTCGCCGCCACTTCCCGCCCACCTCCACCCCACATCCGCCCCACATCCGCCCCACCTCCGCCCCACCTCCGCACCACCTCCGCACCACCTCCGCACCACCTCCGCCCCACCTCCGCCCCCCCACCCCGCCCCACCCCGCCCCGCCCCGACCCAAACCCGCCCCAACCCGCCCCAACCCGCCCCAACCCGCCCCACCCCGCCCCACCCCGCCCCACCCCGCCCCACCCCCTCAGCCCCGATCCGTCACCCACTCGGCGCTCACCACCTCCGTTCCGCCGCCTCTCCACCCCTGCTCCACGTTCCACTCCCGGACCGCTTGCCGCTCCCCGCCTGCCCTGCGGCGGGGACGTTCCCCGCAAACGCGCCTCCGGTCGAGCGGGCGGACGAGAGTGCTGGTCGGTGACGGGGATGTAGCGCCCGCGAAAAATTAACCCGGCCAGGCCCGGAGGCGGGCCGCTGCGTATTTGGTAAACATGACGGCATGCATTTACGACGAGACGGCGGCGGCGGCGGCGGATGCGTGCGAGAGGCTGGGCCGCGGCGGGGGTGGTGCGGAATGGGCGAGCGCGGGAAGCGGAGGGGAGAGCGTTTCCACGAGGAAGCGGAGGCCAAAAACATTCGCAAAGCGCCGAGAGATGGCGGAGTCAAGAGACAAGGGATGCGCTAAAGTATCTGGGACAGAAACTGAGTTACAGTGGATGCAGCGCTCCGAAATGTTAATGCAGCTGGAAGAGCACGCCGGAAGAGAGACAGCGCTGGGAAGTTGGCGCGCCGAGGCACGGAGCCTCTGGCGATGGAGGCGGCTCGTGGTCCTCTCATGCGAGTTCTTATATAGGAAAGCGTAGTTTATGACGGGTCGCGCTGCGCGAATTCGGGCGGCCGTCGGCCCGGCCTTGGCAAAAACGCTGGCATCCCCGCCCCCTCCTGCGCCATGGGGCCGCGCATCCGCCTCCGCCTCCGCAGCGCCGGCGTGGAAGCCCCGCGCGAGCAGCCTTCCCAGAGCGCGCTGCCTCCGAGGCCGATGGCGCGACAGCGCGGCACACAAAATGCCCTTGTGGGACACCTGCCCTAACCCTTCTTTCTACGCGGAACTTTTATTGTATCATCCACTGTTACGTTGACCATTAATATCCTTCGACTTTAAGCAAAAGAAATGGAACTCCTTAGAGCGTAAAGCTTCGAACCTGTGTATAAAGCTTGCGCAGATGTTGATGCAAAGCCCCAAGGCTGTGCGAGACACGCATTCAAAACCGCTAACGAATTAATGTTCCAGGTTCGCTAAAAGAAGTTTCTTTGTGTAGCATTTG
This sequence comes from Teleogryllus occipitalis, assembly GCA_011170035.1. NCBI lineage: Eukaryota > Metazoa > Arthropoda > Insecta > Orthoptera > Gryllidae > Teleogryllus > Teleogryllus occipitalis. Next base: position 185,879 of record BLKR01009101.1, on the reverse strand, counting down.
TTATTTGTCACAATATCGTTTAACTCGTCAGCTCGTCACATTTATTCTGTTTGGAACGTTTCCGTACGAGGCCATTTTTTACATTACCTTCTCTATCTTCTTCTCGGCTTTTGTTCCGTAAATAGCGTCGCTTACTTGAAGGACACTGACGGAAAATTCATTCTTTCTCATTTAGAAGATTTCAGTTACTTGTATTCTTTTAACCGCTATTGCGGTTACATAGATTTGGGGTACTGCTGGTTTAGAAAATTTAATGGGATGTCCACGAATCGTTAAATTACAGTAGGCATAAAAGGTGATGAAACGATTTGAAAACATCTGTAACATCCCTTATTCTAACCATGTATCACTCTGGCAGCCTAATTTCAATCCAAATAGCGTGACACACCCACACACACACACATACATATATACATTAGGACACACAACATAGAACATTAGGATTAGAACATACAGCATTAGGATATATATATATATATATATATATATATATATATATATATATATATATATATATATATATATATATATATATATATATATATATCCTAATGTTGTGGGAGGCTTAACACCAATTTATTTCTATTAAATGTATTACAAATATCGAAAATATGCATTCTTACGAGCAATAGTCCCAAAAATCTATCGCAAAAGCAACATTTGGGATATTTTTTAAGATGCCCGATTCTTTATTTTCTATTTCACCAACTGTTTTTAGAGCTCGCTGTTTTTGTGTAACTGTACTGCTAGAGTGCGTCTCTTCCTCCTGTTGCATTCGCTTTAAATTTCTTTACTTGGGAACGGTACGCTAAAGCTTCCAGATCCTTTCCCGGCAGCTCGTCGGAGGATATACGCTGCCTCTGATCTCGCCTTCGCCCTCGCCCTGCCCTCTCGCTGTCCAATTTTGCCCGCACAACGACGCACCACCCTTCGCGTCCCAGCGCCACCTGGCTCCCCGCCGCCCCCGCTCCCCGCATCCCACCGCCTTTGCTCTTCTGCCTTTACCCGCCCCACCACTCTCGCTCTGCATTCCCCTCCGCCACCGCTCCCCACCATCTTCCCTCCTGGCCGCCCAGCTTCTCTCCGACCTCGCTCCCCTTCGGCCTCGCTGCTCTCCCTGCCACCGCCCCCGTTCCCCGCCGCCGCCCCGTCTTCCATCCCGCCGTCCCCGCTCCCCGCCACCCCGCTCCCCGCCGCCCCCGCTCCCCACTGTCCTCGCTCCCCGCCGCCGTCCCCTCTCCCCGCCGTCCCCACTCCCCGCCTTCCCCGCTCCCCCGCCGTCCCCGCTCCCCCCGCCGTCCCCGCCGTCCCCGCTCCCCGGCGCCTCCCGCTCCCCGCCGTCCCTGCTCCTCATAGGTCCCCGCTCCCCGCCGTCCCGCTCCCCGCCGTCCCCGCTCCCCGCCACCCCAGCTCCCCGCCGTCCCCGCTCCCCGCCGTCCCCGCTCCCCGCCGTCCCCGCTCCCCGCCGTCCCCGCTCCCCGCCGTCCCCGCTCCCCGCCGTCCCCGCTCCCCGCTGTTTCCGCTCCCCCTGCACCCGCTCCGCACCGCCTTCACTTCCTTCAGCTCCCGCTTCCCCGATACCTGTCGCTGCGATCCCGCTGTCTCGATCCTCCCGTTCCAGTTTTCTCTCACCCTCAGTCCTCGCCTCCCCAGATCCCTCCCCCCTTTCACCTCGATTCCCGCCCCGATCTTTCCGCCCTCATTTGTGCTCCTCCTGCCCGTCGCTTCACCTCGTCTCCTCGCCGAAGATCAGAAGCTTCGTATTCGTCGCGTCGCCCGTAATTCGCTACCCCTGCCCCCCTCGCCCAGCGCTCCCGCCCACAAGGACCCCTCCCACTCCGCTCCATGCCGCCGCCACGTCCCGCCCTGTCACCCCTGCCCTCCGCGTCTCGCCGCGCGAGTGACACGACACGACGCGCCGCGACGGCCGCCGACGCCTATTAGACAGCGCCGCGCGCCCCCCACCGGCGCCCGCGCTTTTTCCACATAAATCATCACCCGGCGCCTGGTGACGCGCGTCCCCGCGAAATCGCCGCGCGGGCGGCGACAGGCGTTGACAGCCCCGAGCGGCAGCGGAGGCTATTCAAAGGCCCGGCCGCTCACACAGACACTTCCAAGATTAACTCCACACAACCCTTTCCGAGGGGGGAATTTCGTGGGCGTGGAATTCAGCAATGGACATCAGGTGACGTGGTTTCCCCAAGTCAGCTGGTCTTGGAGACGTAGAATAAGGAGTGTACTAAATAAATGCCTAGAACACTGAAGATGTTGAGACACAAAGACAAATAGAAAATAATAGCTTTGGCATAGTTAACCTTAACCTTTTTAGACGAGGCGGTTAATATAAAAACATTTTAGTAAAATGTCACAGAATATCTAGTATAAAATGAACAAAGGAAAGTTAGGAAGGACAGAAATGTCAAAGTGTTAAAAGATTCCCCTTTAGAGTAGATATCCATAGATTGGACAATCATACATTAATGGAAAAGCATATATTAAGGACTTTCCGTGGAGGGATTTTATCACTTTTGTATCCGACTTGGAGTGAGAGGTTATGTCATTATCTAAGCGGATATTTAAACATTGATCAGAAAACTGTTTATATTATGGTAGGAATTTTTGATTTACGATGTTCCACCATTCTGACCAGGATTCAACTGTCTGTTTTGCATATTTAACAATCAACACGTGTGAAATTGAAATATACGGGAACAACGATAAGAGGAACAACGATGAAAATACAAACTACAAAAATCTTGTCATTAAATGTAGATTTTTATAACACCTTCGGTATGTTAATTTTTCTTCTTCTGCTTGTCTTATATCCCCTTTCAGTTTTTTCTACGTTAGATGTCAAATGTATCGATTTTATTTGCATTACTAATGAGGCTACTTCGCCCACGTAGGCAACATTACTTTTCTTTATTTTGTCTATCGCGTGCTGATGCTGAATGCATAAGCAGAATTTTTTGCTCATTAACGGGGCGTGAATTGATGCATCTGAGGAGGCGATCTGTAATGTCCAGGAAGCCATTTCTTACTGTTTATCTTGCAGTTTGCCGCTATCTTGCTGAGCAGGGTTTGTAACGTTGAGAGACTGAGTTCCAAACGAAGACATAAGGGCAAGATTAAATTTTGATGATGTGGTGAATGGCATCCAAAAAATACGAAAGGGATAGGTTCCAAAGACGTTAACAATGTTGGTGCTTTTTTATCTAAGTCATACGTCGTGAACCTGTGGATGAATGTGAGGTATTTAATAAAAAGTTAACTACAAAATATCTACTGTGAAATATGAAGCAGTAAGATACATTACTTATTGATTACAGGCTGCTTCAGAATAAATTTTAGAAATTTCTAGGGCATGTAGTGGGGTCGAAGATAACTTTTCACTATGAACATGTGGTGGGATTAGGAAATCTTATAATGAAGGTACATATAACTCCATGCCCCTGGATTTCCAGGTAATTCGTTGTGCATTGGGGTTTGCTAGGAACAAGAAAACAAATTGTAAAGAAACTCTCAGGGGACGACTCGCTAACTGCCAATGACAATACAGATTTTTTGTCATTATTGTTCAGCTTTGACTACAGAAATGTCTCAGTTTGACAGCCAACAGGTTTGTTGCATGCATGGTAGTAGCACTGCACGGGTTACATGAACGTTTTCGACTACTTCAAACAACCCCCCAAAAATTTGAAAGGGAAGTTCTTTTTTCTTTCGTAGAACATTTAATTGCCAACAGAACTTCACCATATATAGTGGGATGTGAGAATCGCTGCCCGTCGCTTTTCGCCTCGCGTGGAAGCGGAGAGAGTGGAGAGGGGAGCGCTTTGCCGTCGCGCTCTGTCGCTCTGGGGGCGCGAGCGCCCTGCGGCGTCACCGGAGGCCCCGGCACTGGGTCACACCCATCTCCAGGGCTCAGAAGTTTTGCAAATGAACGCTCCATCACACACGCGCACTCGCGCGCGCTTACTCTTTGGAGCTAGATTCTTGAAACCGATGCATTATGCGAAGGAACTTATCTCCGGAAACTGTCTCAAGAACATACACAATACCCAAATCCTCAGAATGCTTCCACCCTCCGACTCCGATAGATTGTTAATGTTCCATAAATGGACATTATTGATGTCATTGGAATACAGAAATTGAATAAAAGTTTCTGATATCGCCACGTTTCGGTAGTACTGAATGCCATTGTCTTTTCTGTGTCAAATCGCTTCTATAGGATCCTGCATGCATGCTCTCCGACCAATGCCTTCCGTTACCTGTTAAGAATTAATCCATGTCAAACGAAGCTGGTAGCTATCGAACACTTGCAAAAGGATCCCCGAAAGAGCCGGAAAGCGGTAGGCGATAGATTATTCCAAATATTCAAATGAGGTGATGGGGCAGGGGGCAGAGGAGCTTCCGAGCGCTGCCTAATGCGCGGCAGAGCTTCCGACCGCCCGTGCCTTCGCCCTCTCCACCCCCGCACTCTCCCTCTCGCTTCACACCATTCGCCCGCCCAGCACACCCGCTCTACACAGCCCACACCCGCTCCCTATGCACTCCTCCGATGGCCTCTGCCTTGCGACCAGTTAAAAAAACATCTGTCAGTTAATAAAATACAATATCAGTTCAATACAAATTTTGCAACTTTTAATAGTATGTCAAATGAAAATGTTTGAAATTGATTATTTTTCCAACCGGGCTTACCAATGAAGGTTGTTTTTGGTGAAGTCTGCCTTCGGAATTTTCGTACTTAGATAATATTTTTACGTAAATTACAATCACCAATTGTAACAAAATTTGTCCATCCTTTTGTTGGTAAAGTCAATATTGATATTCTCCTTACTTGATCTTGGTGTCTGTCATCCATTTTGTATTGATGCATACCATTGTCTATATTGCCATTGCAGGCTCTCTAAACCGCTCCCACCTCTTACCGCCGACCTCGTAATTATTTTTAACCAGAGCCCTTTGCGTGGCCTCTTTCATGTCCCGTTGCGCTACCTCTGAGGCTCGCGTCCTCTGCGGTGCGGTCATCGGTTTCGCACTTGCCCTTCCGAAGCCGTTGATGCGATGGGGCTGCGCCGCGCAGAGTCCCTCGCGGAGGGTGATCGTTGCCATCGCTCCATCACGTGTCCGGTGCATCAGTCATTTAGATAATTGGGTTCTGATTGCTGGAAATTCGACACGGGATAGCCTGAATTTGTTCCTCTTTCATGTTCTCTTTACGTTTCACCGTTCGGGATGGCTTTACCGAATATATTACGCCTCGCCGAATATGGCGTCATCGGCGCTTGACACTGTTCTAAAAATATTTTCTTATGTTAAAATTTTCTACTGCGCGTTCTAAATAGAAAGAAACTTTAAACCACTTGTGTGGTTCTTTCATCCTCGGACTAGTAGGAAAAAATAATCTATTAAGAATTAAACTTAGACTTAAAAGACCCCAAAAACGGTGTGGTCGCAACTCTTCTTGTCGGGTGTTCTTTCGGGTTATGGACCGAAAGAACCACACATTCTGAAGAGAACATTCTTTCAATGTATTAACACGCGGTTTGTTAAAAAAAGTTTTTACATATCCAAGACTCTATTCTAGTACATTTTATTCCATTATTATATATTTATATTATAATGTAATTTTGTAGTGGAAATTATCCTACAAAACGGGATTAACCCATTAGCACGATCCTTTAAGCTTCACATAAAATTATCTTATCAAACGATAATTATTCTAGAGGGTGGCAACATTGACGATGAACCTTTTCCTTCTGAGTGATCATGCCCCTGCACAGTGGCCGGCAGATATAATCTGTATCAACCTGTGTCATTCATCCGCTGGGTGCGGTGGACCTCACTGGCGTCATATTTAGCTGTCTTAGATGCATGTGGTGGTGACCCAGTTGGTTTGGCGACCGCTAGATCGCAGCGCTATAAACGCCAAAACACAATTTATTGGAGAAATTTAGTAGAATATTCTGAACGTATCCGCCAACAAAGACCAGTTCAACCATTTCTACAATTATATCATCAGTTCTCCACCAAGAGATCGAGACGGGTCGAATGATATCTCATTTGTCTCGATAGGTGGACGGGAGAAGGGTCTAACAGTGAGTGACGGACGGACACATGGACGTACGGAGGAACGGGCACACGTTACTCGAATACTATGTAAGGATTGGAATATTGGTGTTACTTATGTTCATCAATTCCTCGGCATAAAAAGAGGGAACATTTTTGTGTATTACAGAATCTAACATAACAGTTGTCTGCATTGATATACCGTTAAATTAAAGCAAGAATGTCCTATGAGTAAGACAGTTGGGTGTGACTATCCCGAACTTCTCAAAATCGTAATTTCATGCGAGACATGTGCGCTAATATGTGCATGGATCTGCTGCGCTCTCGACCTCTTGTGGCCGTGTGTCTCAGTGCACCCGCCGGCCTTCCTCAGCCTCGTCTCCCAACCGCGTCCCGCGCCCGCCCACTCGCTCCGCGCGCTTTGACTTGCTAATCAGCGCGTGAGCGGCGCGCCGCCGCCCGCCCGCACGCACGCAGCCACTGCGCCGCCGAAAATCGGTGAGCACGCGAGGCGCCACGCCCCTCCCTCCCTGCTCGCCCACGCCCCCGCTGCCGCCCACTTCACTCTGCCGCCGCAGGACCCACCGCCCCCAAACACCCTCCTGCCCCCCGCCCCCGTGTACCCCAACCCACTCGGACCCCGTTGCTTCCGCCCGCTCTCCCGCTCCCACTCCCCCTGCTCCACCCACGAGCTCAGCTTCCATCGGGTGAATGACTCACTGCTGCTGCTGAGCTACTGAGCGGGAGTGTCTAGGATACCATTCCCCACCGTGACGGATTTCGCACTCTAAATCGTATTTCGCACTCTAACCTTGGAGAAATTCAGCTGTTGTAACGGCCGGGCTCTCTAGTCGGTAGTTTTCCGTGGTTTCTTCGATAAATACCAGCAGAATGCCGAAGCTGTATTCTAAAAAACGGGCCACGACACACACACGATATTTTTTCTTCTTCTTCTTCTTCTTCTTCTTCTTCTTCTTCTTCCATATCCTATTTTCTCTCCTCACCCACATACACTTACATGCTATACACTACCCAACATTTGGAAGACCAGTCGAGTGACCGAACCGGCGGTTTACTAGGTTCGAAAAATCGTGGTGCGTCTGAATTCTTAGACTGAAAGTAGTTATCCATTTAAAAAAATTAGTCCAATATCTTTAAACTACGAAAATGCTATCAAAAATGCAATAATGACAAACCACGAGCTTCTATGTTCTCAATTGCGTGATAAAAATGACATCTCAATATCTTGAGCCGTTTACAGAATATTCGAGGTGGACGTTTTTATTGTCTAACCCTGTATCTTGATAATTGCTTGTCCATCAGAACAAACTAGAGCCGTAGTATTCCAGACGCGGGACCCAAGGTCGTTTTGATGAATGGAGTAGTATTTAAAACGAATTCTAATGGGAATGGAAGAGAACGCCTCAGTGCGACCTTGCAGCTGTCAGTGCTGAAGGGCGTGCGTGCTGTATCATTCATATCTCTTGAGAACAGTCTTCGCAGCCGATCATTTATATATTTTGTCTATAACAAGATACCGTTCAAAATGCATTACAGCCAAATGGTCTATACATGCGCTGTGGTGTCTCGTGCTTATGTTGCAATCGAAACGATTTTACAGTTATGTTACAGAATATGTTAGGGATGTACATTTTCCATTTAATGTTATTCAATATTCAAGATATTGCAGCAATATCGATGTATGTGAAATCATTTTGAAGTCAAATAGTGCCGTCGAACGCCATCTCTAGTGTCTCGTGTGTTCCCAGGCCCTGCACCTATGTCATACTCATAAGCTATTTTATCGCGTTTACAGTTTGGCTTCGCGTCCCTATGCCTCGTGCGCTTTCACCCCGAGACTCGCGTTTATGCAGTAGGGTGTCCCAGAAAATCAAAGTATTTTTTTTAACACATACCCTCTTACTTTTTTGTTTGATGTCAAAACAATTATAAATGTAATTTCGTGCACGTAGGACCGTGGCAACCCGTGCCGACAAGCATCGAAACTTGTCACTCTTTGCAGACTCAGCCGAATGCGAGCTGGCGTATCGACGAGCTAGTAATTACTTGCTATCTTGTCAGTAAACTATCTTGTCAGTAAACTATCTTGTCAGTAAACTCTCTTGTCAGTAAACTCTCTTGTCAGTAAACTCTCTTGTCAGTTAACTCTCTTGTCAGTTAACTCTCTTGTCAGTTAACTCTCTTGTCAGTTAACTCTCTTGTCAGTAAACTCTCTTGTCAGTAAACTCTCTTGTCAGTAAACTCTCTTGTCAGTAAACTCTCTTGTCAGTAAACTCTCTTGTCAGTAAACTCTCTTGTCAGTAAACTCTCTTGTCAGTAAACTCTCTTGTCAGTAAACTCTCTTGTCAGTAAACTGTCTTGTCAGTAAACTGTCTTGTCAGTAAACTGTCTTGTCAGTAAACTGTCTTGTCAGTAAACTGTCTTGTCAGTAAACTGTCTTGTCAGTAAACTGTCTTGTCAGTAAACTGTCTTGTCAGTAAACTATCTTGTCAGTAAACTGTCTTGTCAGTAAACTGTCTTGTCAGTAAACTGTCTTGTCAGTAAACTGTCTTGTCAGTAAACTGTCTTGTCAGTAAACTGTCTTGTCAGTAAACTGTCTTGTCAGTAAATCTTGTCAGTAAACTATCTTGTCAGTAAACTATCTTGTCAGTAAACTATCTTGTCAGTAAACTATCTTGTCAGTAAACTATCTTGTCAGTAAACTATCTTGTCAGTAAACTATCTTGTCAGTAAACTATCTTGTCAGTAATAAAATTCTCCCTTCTGTCTTGGAACAACCTAATATAGAGCCACCGCGGTGCACCGGCTTCTACCTCAGAGCGCAGAAGACCATAATGCGGTGGCCTGCGCGATGTTGGACCGCGAAAGAGAATTTTCATTGGAGAATTCACGACCATTAATGAATTACGGGATGGGGTTCACGGGATTGGTCAATTAATGAAACACATTAGTTTGCCAACGTTTCGGAATTTATAATTCCATCATCAGGGCTTACTAATATAATAGACGGTCAAGATTCATGTCTACCTCCAAACCAACTCCAGCATGGCGTTGCTGCAGCACACGGGTCCATCGCAAGACCCGCCTGAATGGGGTCACGGTCCGAACGTAAGTTCGCCCCACAATCCCATGAACCGCATCCCGTAAATAATTTTCTGTCTTCTGAAACTAGCTGCTACTTAATTTTATGAATTTAACGTGTGATTGACGGTATTGAATGCTTGTACGATGTTTGGGGAATTTATTTTCATTTTATGTTAGGTTTGTTACCCCCACCTCAACTAACACCACCGCATCACACTCGACCTCCATGCCCATTTCAACCTACCCCGACAACTTCGTTCCATACCACCACATCAGCAATCACCACCGCAGCAATCATCACCACCCCATATCCATGACCAATTACGCCTCCTCCACATCCACCGCTTCACACTTGACCTCCATCCTCGTTTCAACCTACCCCGACAACATACCACCACACCAGCAATCACAACCACAGCAATCATCACCACCGTCTCACCCCCCCCATATGCATAACCAGCTGCGCTTCTTCAACAACCACCGCCTCACCCTCCAAATCCATCAGCAGCTCCACCACCAGCAGCATCACCACCACCATCTCGCCACTTGACCATCACTGCCGCTTGCGCCAACATGGTCCGTGAGTGCTACCTACCCCGACAACTTCGTTCCATACCACCACACCAGCAATCACAACCGCAGCAATCATCACCACCGTCTCTCCCCCATATGCATGACCAGTTACGCCTCAACAACCACCGCCTCACCCTCCAAATCCATCAGCATCACCACCACCAGCAGCAGCACCACCACCACCATCTCGCCACTTGACCACCACTGCCGCTTGCGCCAACGTGGTCCGTGAGTGCTACCTACCCCGACAACTTCGTTCCATACCACCACACCAGCAATCACAACCGCAGCAATCATCACCACCGTCTCTCCCCCATATGCATAACCAGTTACGCCTCCTCAACAACCACCGCCTCACCCTCCAAATCCATCAGCATCACCACCACCAGCAGCAGCATCACCACCACCATCTCGCCACTTGACCACCACTGCCGCTTGCGCCAACGTGGTCCGTGAGTGCTACCTACCCCGACAACTTCGTTCCATACCACCACACCAGCAATCACAACCGCAGCAATCATCACCACCGTCTCTCCCCCATATGCATAACCAGTTACGCCTCCTCAACAACCACCGCCTCACCCTCCAAATCCATCAGCATCACCACCACCAGCAGCAGCATCACCACCACCATCTCGCCACTTGACCACCACTGCCGCTTGCGCCAACGTGGTCCGTGAGTGCTACCAGCGCCACATCCTTCGCCGCGCGAACCCGAGCCTCGCGCAGCGCAGCTGACGCGTGGCCCTGGAGCTCCGAGACGCGCGGCTGTTGTTAATAATTACGCGCGATCGATACAGCCCGCAGCCGCCGCGGCGCTGGCCGCTGCCGCTCATTTGTCGCTGCCAGCGCACGATGCGCGCCTATCAATTAGCCTACCCCAACCCCCAGGCGGGGTCATCTAACGCTCAAGAGGAATGGTGTGACGAAAATAAAATGGGAAGTGATTAATAAAGTAAAGAATTAAATTTATAGATCAAAATGACGCAAATAGTCAATGTCATTCGGTTTGGAAGAGTTCATCTAAGTTTTGTAATCAATAATTTTCTTTGCTGAGGGATTCGATCGGCGTCCGATCCAAGAGAATTTGTGATTGATAACAGGTATGCGACAGGTTTCCTCGGGGTTAGCTCATTTCCTCATTCTCATCACATTTTTTCTACATTCATGCTCACTATGATCCTTATCATTACATCTTGACATCAAAATTTTACCGGAGAAATCCAACGATGATCGTGTTGAGATTTGTGGCTTGAGAAATATGACCATTCTTCCCTTACCACTGAGGACATGCTATAACCGAACGACAACCGAAATCAATAAATTATTTCTTACCTAATATGTTTGAGGTTTTTTTCTCAGACAGAATTTTAAATTGGTGTGTGGGGATGTGAACAACGCTCCATCGAGCTACGAGTGCCTGACGTCGGCCGATGTGGATTAATGATAGTACTATCCCATCATTCCCCGAAACACCTCTTCGTCATTATCTCTCTGCCTTCAGGCAGAGTTGATTTCCACACATCGTTCCTTCTGACTTTCACTTATGGTTTTATTTTTTCCTCGGCTCCGCGAATGCCGGAGCAGTACCTAACAAACGGGCCACGGACCGTGCGCGATCTTTCCTTCCTCTACATTGTCCTATCCTCACCCCTTACACACACACTTACACTAACATGCACATTACCACATGCCGGGAGGCCTCTTGGGAGCTTAGAACTTGTCCCGGCTGCGGCGGTGCCCCACTGGTGGGAGATACCTGGTTGAGGAACACCCCGTTTCGGCGATAGGTTACCGCTGAATCTCGCCATTCAGCGGGGGAAGACCGCCGCCACCGCCACCATAACACGAGATAAGAATATGCACTAAACTTACGGGACTAATGCCCCTATTAGTTGACGCGCCCGAAATCACTAACAATCAATCAATCCTCGGGTCCCCTCTCGCAACGCCCTCGCTAATCTGTATCGGGTAAGGTATCCGATATTTCACTTCATCTACATCAATCCTCACCTTTGGGTCATTCCTCGACCTCGTCATCGTCCCTGTGATCTCCATGCTCTCTTTTTTCTTCTTCTCTCTGACCCCGCCCCTTCATTCACCCGTGACCCGTCCGCTCCTGAGGAGACCTCTCGCCTGTTGAACTCGGCGAGCTCGTCCTCAGCTCCTCCTGCTGCCCCTCCACTTGCCGCAAGCTGCCCTCGCGAATAATCCTTGACACTAGAGAAGGGACCCTCAGACCTCATTCTTTTCGTTGATATGCCGTGTTTCTGGGCTCCTCAACTGCTATGGACATTAGTTTTGTAAGTGTAGTGCATGTTTTGATCACGGGAGGTCGCTTGTTATTCCCTCGCTGAATGATCAGATCCAGCGCCGACCTATATGTCGGCGTGCGGAGGATTGTCTCCGATATGTGTGTAGTCTAGTGCATGTGTATACGTGTGTGTGTAGGTAAGAGGTGAGGAAAGGACAGAGAAGAGAAAGAAAAGATCGCGTATGGTCCATGGATCGTTTCTTAAGGTACTGCTCCGGCATTCGTCGGGTGTTGATAGGAGACACCGTGGAAAACTACCGATCGAAGAAGTTGGCCGTTAGCATTCTCCTCCAGACAGAGGCTGAATTCGGCCTAGCTATCTAACCACGGAAGTACCATCAGAACTCGAACCTTAAGACTTCCCGGTCAGTGACACTGCAGTGACATCAGTCCATTCTTTTGTAATACTGAATGTTACAAATAAGCCAATGTCGGAGTGTATATCGGACTCAAAGTGCGGAGTGTCTCATGTCATTTTATTATCATTTCTTCTAACATTGCTTTTCACTCTAGAATATCCGTATTTGTAGTCTAGTCGTCAGAAAGTGGTATGTGCAGTGTTCCAACGGTTTTACTGTTGTGCATGTGCCTGATAATATTTTGCCTTTGCTAACTACACTCGTTTGTTTTCATATGAGTTGATATTTTTTTACCTGTGCAGAATGAGACATTTTTGTACATCGCCATAATTTCCTGTTTTTTTAGAACCAATTAATCTGCATATTTATGTGTTTTCATGATAACATTACAAAACTTTCTCCATGGTACGAAACTTATTTTATCTTATCTTACGATATTTTGGTATGTAGAAATGATGGAATATGGAAAACAGTTGTTCCGTACTTTATTTAATTGAAATACTACCTGCAAATATTTTTGTTTCCTAATAATCGGAGATTAGACATACAATTGTGATACTGCAACCACAACTGTGTGCATCGTATATTTTATTCATTTTATTTCATATCAGTACCAAAAACTCTCATCTGAGTTCAATGTTTCGTCATTGAAACATGGTTTATTGAGGAAGAATTGTTTAAAAATATATTCATGAGTATAGGCTAATTGTTCATATTCAAAACAATGGTTTCCGAAGTGTCGAGCAATAGATATATTACTATAAAAATTGACAATAACGTATGTTGCCTGAAAAATGTGGGAAATTCATGTCCCGGAGCTGTGGCTTTCCATTTCAGTCGTGCTGCGAAACTCTGCTTTACGCACTACTTACGGTTGCAACTACTCCTGAGACCGTGCTTGAGTCCTTCCATGTTGGCGCCCCCTGCTCCACCTCCTCCCCCTCTTCCTCCCTCTGCTCCTGCTCCTCGTCCGTCGCCAGGCGCCGTGCGCCGCTCCGCCCCGCCCTGCCCCGCCCCGCCCTGCCCCGCCCCGCCCCGCCCCGCCCCGCCCCACTCCGCGCTGCGCTGCGCCGTCCGTGTAGCCATTAGTGTCCGGTGTCTGCGTGAAATGTGAGTAGTCGTTTGCGCGAGACGGACACCGCGCGGCCGACGCTCTCTGGCGGTTGCCCCTCGATCCACGCGCCGCCCTCGTCCGCGCCCCGCCGCCGCCGCCATCGTCCGCCGTCGTTTTTCATCACCTCCTTCTCGCCTCTGAGATCGCGCCGTTCCTTTCAGTATAGGAAAATTTGTTTCTATGAATGCAAAATGTGCGACTCGTCTAAATTATCGTGTTACTTTTATACAAAATGCATATTAATGATTTTGGTTTCTATGAATGTCCTTTGATTCATATGGAAATCAAGATGAGTCAAATACTTGTTTCATCTTAGGGGAAACATTCAGATTTTATCACTATTCTATATAGTTAAAAAGTGGAAGAACATATACTCGCGATTATTGCGTAAGGATGAACATTAATGGCCACAATCTCACATTTTAAAAACATGAGAACCAGAATTGGACTTAATAAAATATCGAAAGGTGTTTTTTCTCTCACTGTACTACGTGTTTATGTACTAATGAAGTATTTTTATGATGCGGCAAACTTTGCGATTTTTCGGTAGAAAAACGTTTATTATCGTGACTTGGTAACGAAAAAGTGGATAAATCTGTCCCCTGTCAGTAGTAAATTACTTCCTCTAACTCCGTGCGTAGCCGGAAACTACATTTTGTGGGTCCTTGACCGAAGTTTTTTAATGGCAAAACACCTCTATCCGTCTCTGTGGCCAGTGCTAGCGCCTAAACCGTTCAGGCCATTTCACCAAAATCGATAATCCTTCATAGATCTGTCCCAAATGGAGACTCTACGAGATTTAAACGGGTATTTTGAATTTTAGGGTACTTTACATGAGCAGTTTCACAATATTCTCAAAAACAGCTCCAAATTTTTCGACTAAACATTTTCCTCGGATGGAGAAAAGGGCGCTGAAAACAATGACGCTAATCTCATATTCAATCAATCAGTTGAATGGAACGTTGAATGATTAATTGCAAAAGTACAATATTGATAATGGAGATAAAATCTTTTCTTCAATATTCGATCTTTAGATAAAGCCATTTTCTTGTAGTTTTCTAAAACCGACCTAAACCGACGTACTCAGATAATCTACCACACTCCCTTTTCGACCAACTCAACCCAAACTCTGCACTCCTCCTTCAAATGTATACACCGAAAACAGTTATTGAAGAAACGAACAAAACACTCAACAAAAATCAAAGTAAAAGACAAAACGGAAAAAATTGCCCATCTCACTTCCTCACCACTCTTTTTCTCTCTCTTTTCTTCCCCATCTATCCATCTTTATAGCTTCCCAATTCCGGAGGCGTGGAGCTGAAGTTTTAAGAAGAACCACTCACCGCACCGGGATTAAAGAGCCTCTAATGAGCAGGCAATCCAAGAATGAAGAACACCAGCAACGACTTCCAACACGTTGAATCGTAATCAATGACGGCGAACACTATGAACCACGGAGAGCTGTCTGCTTCCATTGATTACATTATTCACCAGGTTGCTGTGAATGTGTGCTGTGAAGTTTATTCGTATGTACGTGAAGAACCATCTGTCGATTAACAATAGGCATCCGTCTGTTGATTGCCCATTTGGCAAAGGCAGAGAGACAAACAACACTGTGAAGAAGGGTGTATTTTGTTTGTGAAATTGAGGGAAAGTATACTATCTTGAACGCGGATTAATTAAAAATAAAACTTTCGCAATTTCATTTTATCTAAGTGGTAAAATAATATTATTTAAATATTAAACATGTGATGAGTGCACACCGATTTTAAAACTATGATTAAGATTATGTGGAGGATTTAATATGATTGTAATGAACTCATCATGGCGAACTGGTTAAGATTGCAAACTTAGACGACTAAAAATAATGCTGGCGTTAATTGACGATTATTGAATTATGATTACTATCTCAGTTTGGTTAAAACATCTTTGGTTAAGATGGAGGATTTAATAATGTAGAAGTTGTATCACTCCATACGTTTCGTGATTACATCGATTATTTTTACTGCGAATTCGCTTCGACAATGTTCCATTGGATATTTCGTTTACATAAGTACGTTCCACAGTGTTTCCTTCCCTATCTGAAGTGAACGACTTCGGTATGATCAGAGACTGCGAGGGCAAACGAAAATTAGAAAATAAACTGCAGAGAAAACTGTCGGTTCGAGGTCAGAGGCAATATCGTCTTTCCGCGCTGTTGAATGTATTTTTGATAAACCCGGAGTTCACGTCAAGGATTTTGGCATCGTGCGATGGAAAGCAATCGCTGGGTCTTGATCGCCGCTGCTCACATCAGTTCGGAAAATCGCGCGCCTGCGGCGTTATCACGTCGCGTGCCGCGCTCACTCACGCGTGCGGCATGGCCCCCGGCGATAGGTCGCTCCCGCGCCGCGTGAGAGGGGGGGCGCCGCCGCAGAAACTCGAGGAGCCCCGAGGGGGGACATAGGGTACCCTGTAGCGCGGCGCCGCTCGAGAATAAACAAGAAGTAAAGAATGCGCACCCAATGGTGGAGTCGGCGGGCATAGAACAAAAGTGGTCATAAATAATTGTCTCTAACTGGGAGGTTATACGGTTATTACCGTATAACTATAGGTTATAGGGTGGTTATAAGACGGTGACGGAATTTTTGACATTAGCTAAATAACTAGGTTTAATGAAGCCACTAAGAGCAAAAATCTAGTGACCGAGAAATCTAGTTTTCCGTGGTTTCTCCAAACCATAACAGACGAATTCAACTGCATTTCCTTAACAAGCAAGCCATGGGCAGCCGAGAAACTTCTGTCTCGTTCTTCTCTTCTCTCTTATTACACTCATGTACAACCTCTCACACTTATATGTATTACACTATCTCACGTGATGAGAGACCATTCAGGATCTTAGAACTTGTCACAGCTGGGGAGGTGCCCCGCTGACTCAAAGGGATAAACCTCCGCAAGCGGTCGCATAGGTAGGATCTTACGACCTAGCGGAGAACGAACACCGCCTCCCGAGATGCAACAACTTACAGAACTAACCACCGAAGCATTTAACGCTTAGCGAACACAAGATAATGAAACAGTAAAATTTTTCCATGATATTAATAGCGCATCGCTAGACGAACAAAGCGCGGCCTCCCGCTCTACTAAATGAGGTAAATGAAGAGCCTCGCAGGCGCTGCGGGTAACGCGAGACGGATGGCGCGCCGAGGTGCTTTGCGGCGCCAGGGTGTCGCGGCTCCGCGTCGCAGCCACGCCCCCTCCGCCCCACGTTGGGCGCCATTTCCGGTGCGGGCGGCGGGGGATGGGCCGGGGGTGGGCGAGGAAATGAGACGGCGACTCCACCGCCGCCACCCGGGTAATTGTGTTAGGGCCGCCCTCTACGCGCTTAGCGCTCTCATCCGCCCTTCGCCCTCCGCGGAAATCTGCGCTCGACGCAGTGCAGCCCTTACCCCCACGCGCTACTACGTCTCCGTCCCTGGCTCCGCACCCGCCACGCCCCACGCGTCGCGTCCCACGGGCCGCGCTCTCGTCGTCTGTCTGCCAGCTCGCTCTCTTGGGTGCCCTGACCCCTGTCACCCCAGCGCCATCTACCACCTCCTTCCCTTCGTGGACTCCCCTTGATCTCCGGTTCCTGGGACACTTTGTCCTCGTCTACCTGACGGGGTTCTTTCCTCTTCCTGTCGCCCGCACAGGCTCCCTCTGCTTCTTTGATCGGGCGGCGCCCATCTCGGATCTCTCTGATTTTTGGAAATATTGCATCTGTTAGACATAATGCGAAGAAATATGTGCTGTTGGAGCAACTTTAATAGATTTTCTTGCGGACCTTGGATTCAGAAAGTTATAATAAATTTCTTTAAGAGACGTGTTTACTCTCTCGTATACGTACATGTATACAAAACAATATATGTAGGGTAGAGGAAATTATGTGATGCTCCGGCGAAAAGAGATATTTTTTCGATAGATAGAAAATAACTTTCTCTAATAAATAATCTCAGAATACAAATATTGCGGTCCCTTAATACCACAAACGTTTTTTTAATCGTCTTCTCTCTCTGCCCATGCGTCCAATCGCCCGTTCGTCTCTTAAAAATACTTGCGCCTAAACTAGTCCTAGGATTTTTCCAAAATTAATATTCACCAACCGATCTTGCCCGTCTTAGTCTTGCGCTTTGGAGAGATTTATTGAAATTTTGGGATACTTCAGATGAAACCTCTGAAACATTTTCAAACTTTTCTAAAAAAAAATGGCTTCAAATTTCTTGATTAAACTTTGTCCTCGGATAGTGTAAGAGGCACTTAAGAGTGGCGCAGGTCTCATTGTTGTTGAATCACTGATTTTTCGAAAATTTCAAAAATGTTACTGCGTTTTCCTGCAACTTTATGGAATCATTTGTTTTCTTAATTAAATCTGTTCTTTGAAGGCACATCGTGAAATCAGGTAATGTGCAGTTTTTTCAAAAATATTAATTGTTTTCACTATTTGCGTGAAATTTAGGCACCTTTTGAACAATTTTTTTATTAACTTTTCTTTAATTTTTGTCTTTATGTTTATTAAAGGACAGCAAAAAACGGTGGACAGTAAAAAAAACATTTTCGCACAACACTCTGTTTTCGAAAATTGCAAAAACTTTACATTCCAAAACTACAATATTAAAGATAGTGGTGTTTGTTTGAACAAAGTTTGTTGTAAAAATGAGATATTTAAGATATTATTTACAAAATTGTAAAAATAAAGCGAAGAGTTTTCACTTAATTTTCGCCTACAGTTAATGCAAATTATAGATAAAACATTTCCTCAAACCTACTCCTTTTTTACGGTTAGAACAAGGGATGTTTAAAAGAACAGGGCAGGTCTCATTTTCATTGAATTTTCTGAATTTTCGAAAATTGCAAAAGTGAATAACGCGAGAAAGTATGTGCTCTAGTAGCCCTACCAGTTTCTTCGTCGCACGAGGTCACCTGTGTCGTAAGCAGTGGCGCACAGATTATGAAAACCTATTAGTAACCTCAGGTCCGAGAAATTGCAGATAAACATCAAATATATCCTTTTTGCAGTCGCAATTCAAAGTGTTTCATCGTATCTAGAGTTTTTGAGTCTTCTGGGGTATCTAACGAAACCATAAACACATTTCACAAGGAGAGAGGCATCATAGTTTTCTTTCAATTTCTGCGCTCGTTAGAAATTGTAATATAGGTTAAGATATAGATTGACATATGGTGGTAAAGTACTTACATTCTTAATTTGCATCTCAGTGATATTCCACACAAAATAAACTCCGAAAATACATGTGATATATTCAGCAATGGAAACAAGAGAATTGAATCTATTCGAAAGCAGCTGTAGGTAGCCGTAACAATCTTGCCTTGACGTTCCGAGTAAGAACAAGTAAAATGTTTACACCACATTTTGTTGAGTCGTGCTAGGCCGCGGACTAGGGAGGGAGCTCAGGAGGCAAGAAAATGTGCGGTCTCTGCTCTATCCCGCCGAGCTGCGTGCGCGATTCGGGAATGATTCTCTCCGCTGGTGCCAAGTGCGAGGAAGCTCTCACGCGCGGGGGGAGGGGAGGGGAGGGGAGTGGAGATTCCGAGGAGGAGGATCACTGCTCCTCGCCCGCTCTCGCCCGCGCCCGCGGCCGCCTTTGATCTTTTCCCCGCCTCGACTTCATTTCAGCCGTTTCGATCCGCGGGCCCCCGGGGCCCGTGGGGTATCCGCCAGACGTTGTTTCATTCCCCCCTCCCCCTCCCCCCCTCGTCCAACCGCCTTCGCACGCGAAACGCAGTGGGCTCTGGCCGCACCCAGGTGCGAGGGTTCGTTCTCTACGCCCCCACTGTTGCGAGTAAATTCACTTAGTTCGTTACTAACTACATTACACTATGCTCAGAAGTACATCATTATGTAAGTCAGTAACCGTATTTGAGAACAACGAATTACATTAAGCAACTGTACTCACGTATTCAATTACTGCACTCCTCTGTCTGATGTCTTTCTAATCTATTATTATATTTTGTGGATTATAATTAGTTAAATTAATTTTGACTTTTATCTATCTTGGCTCGTACAGTGATATGGAATGAACTTTCATCAAATTGGGCCTTAATTTTTTTAAACGTGAAGAAGACCACTCAATATCGTGACACGTCGAGAAAGAAACAAAAATTCTTTATACGTATTCTAAGTTTAAATTATTGTTATATTATTCCAAACACGTAAATATATGTTTAAATTGTTCATCATTTTTTCAATGTTTCCTTAATCAGGTCGTTTTTTCTTGTAACAGAAATAACTATTTGTTTCATTAGTTGCCGAAAACTAAGAGTGAAATATTCAAAGATTTCTGCAGCGAATCTTCCCCATCGCGTATCCGTTCCTGTGTTTTGACTGATTGATCAGTGATTCCGGGCGCATCAACTGGAAATGTCATTAGTCCCGTAAGTGTACTGCGTGCTCTTATCACGTGAAGTGGCAGTGATCCCTCCCCCCGCTGGATTCACCTAGGTATCTCCCACCAGCGGGCACCGCTCCAGCCGGGACAAGCTCTAAGTTCTAGACATGTGGGATATTGTAGTGCATGTAAATGTGTGTGTGCGTAATTAAGAGGTGAGGATAGGACAAGGAATAGGAAGGAAAGATAGCACGCGATCCGTGGCACGTTTGCTAGGGTACTGCTCCGGCATTCACCTGGTGTATATCGGCGATAAAAGGAAGAACTACCGATCAGAGTAGTCCGCCGCTAGAATTCTTCTCCAGACATCCAATGAATTCTACCCAGGTATCTAGCTAGCGTCGAAAATCCTGCAATGTCGAGACTCGAGCCCTTGGACCTCGCGGTCGTAGGTACAGCAGTGACATCAGTCCATGCCCTGAGCCACCGAAGCCTGTTGCTGCGTTGTGGCCGGCGCGTGTTCGGGCCCAGTGTGCGGCTCGCGTGGGCGTGGGCGGGGCGGGAGGGGCGAGGAAGGCGCCGCGGAGGCCTGTAAATCCGCGCCGTCGCGTGTCAGTCTGGCGTAGCGCGCTCTCCCTCCTTCCCCCCTCCCCCCTCCCCCCTTCCCCCTCCCCCTTCCCCCGCCATCACCGCTTCAAGCGATGCTCCTGATCCACGGCCCCCCTGGCTCCCAGCAGCGGCTCGAGATGAAAGTGCGCTCCAAAACGCTATTGTTCTTTGTGGCCGCCTGCCTGCGCGGATCGCTCAAGTTGTTTCTCCGCGTTTGATGATTTCTGCAATATGTGGGCGTCGGCTTCTGTTTCTCGCACTCTTTGTATTCGTGTGCGTTATTCTCTGGGGTTTACGGCTTCACAGAAGTCTTGACCATGGACCACACTTTTTTTTTTCCTTACAAGATCGAATTTGTTGCTTTTCTCTTCTAGGTTCGATTGGTTGTCTTATTACTATTGTGATACGTCTGTTAATTTTGTGTTTATTCCGTAATAAACCAATGTATGAAGTGGTTTTAAGCTGAGTTGGCATTTTAAATATAATCTTCGAAATTGTTTTATTTAAACTGATCCCTTCATTGCTTAAGAGCTAATGGTATAACCGGCAACCGACAAAAGTGTGCTATGCAGCACAAATGTACAAAAATTTACATTAGCATAAGTATGAGTCTATCTGATGAGGGTTCTCGAAGATATTAGCAACGCTTTCACATGACGATAATTCAGAGATAGTGAGTGTGTGCAATTCGACTGTAGATTCCATTCTCATTTATCACACTTCGTTTACATGTATATTTTTTTGTGTGATTCACGCCACATTTTTACGCGTATCACATGCAGTGGATTCTTATTGGGATAAACGCAGTTACTGCGCCGTCCGATCGCCACCTCCCCGTGGGGCGCGCGTGCCAGGCTGACAACAGCAAACCGCTGCCGTTTCCCCGCCGCCCGAAAAGAGCGCGTCCCACGGGCGCCGGCGCAGCGGAGGCGCGTGCGTGTCCGCTGAGGCGCCCCGCGTTATTTACCGCTGGCAGCGCTCCAGAGCGGAGGGCGCCCCGCCCACAGGACCACCCGCCCGCCCGCGCTCGCCACGCCCCTCGCTAGTTGCCTTCGTTAAGGGCAATGTCGCACCTGCACGTACTCGAATTTCACTACGGGTTCAGGAAATACAGACGTCTCTGTAATTGAGGCGCGTGGGATTTTCAATTGTAAGCCACTCAACAAGTAAATTTAAGCTATTTACATTTTTCGTTTCTGCGAGACGTTGGCCAGCCACTGGCGAAGTAGTGTGTGCACTTCTTAAAATGCATTATGTATGCATTGTAAATGAATTTCCTGATTTACAGAATTCTTGGAACTGTCAAATTCCATTCCTGCAAATGTCATTTCTGGTAGCCTACTAATATCTAATCCCGAACGCTTCAATAGCGCTAATGTAAAGTCGTAAAGTTGTATTTTAACGATGCAAATTATCTTGTCTTCTTGAAATAATAAACGGGATGAAATTCTTGAGTTTAGCTAATTGAGTTTAGATGATCTTTCTGATGATCTATTGATGAGCTAAGTCAAGAGCCACATCCTATTCGTCACTCTGTAGCACAGTTATTATACATTCATATTTAATTTATGTCAATGCATCTTATATGATAAAAATATAGTTTGTAAATATTAAAATTTCTTTTTTTTAATCCATTTTGTAATTATTGTACCAACTGTTTTCGGGAAGTCTAATCTCCGTCGCACACCGTCGTTTCTTGGAGTGTTAGTGCAGTGTTTGTCATTTTCATTCTTTTCCAAAAGGAACTCTGAGAATAAGAGCGTCGCCCTGCAGACATTCTCAACAACAAACTTCTAATTTTACAGTGACTTCTTGACATTGACATTTACGTTTATTAATATAAACGAAAGAACAGTGTTCGCTTCCAATATGCTCTGCGGCCTCCATTTCCCCTTTCCGTGTCTTCACCGTCTTTGCCACCGCATCGGTCATCGTTGCCTTCCTTTCCCACCGCCCCCTTTTCCCACTCTGCCTTCGCTGTCTCAGGCCCCCCGCCATTGCCCTCGCTGAGGCCGCCGCCGTCTGCACCCCCCGCCCCCAATACAATCCCCGCCTCGGCCATTCCCATTGCTAACGCCGCCTGCGGACGCTCTGCTGCATTTGCACTGATTGCGAGCGGCGCGCGCCTCTATTAGCGGCCCGGAGGCCCGGCCGCGGCCCCAGTCCCAGCCCCAACCCCAGCCCAGCCCAGCCCAGCCCAGTCCAACCCCGCCCCGCCCCGCCCCGCCCCGCCCCGCCCCGCCCCGCCCCGCCCCGCCCCGCCCCGCCCCTCCCCTCCCCGCCCCTCCCCGCCCCTCCCCGCCCCGCCCCGCCCCGCCCCGCCCCGCCCCGCTCCGCTCCGCTCCACGCCATGGCCCGGATTCTGTGGGCGACCCCGGCCGCGCACAAACAACTACTGCGCTTTGTGCGTCCAACCACTCCCCTCCACCCCGGCCCCGCCATGCCATCCCCTCTTTGCCTTGGTTGCCCGCGTTGCCGCGTTCCCAACCGGCCCCGCTCTTCTTGGCCTGCCCCACCCCTGCAGTTGCTCGCGGTGGTCCAGTTCCTCTTCCTCGTCTCGCCCTTCCATTTGGTCGCCGTTGGCGCGCCACCCCCGCCGCTCCCCGCCCCTCCCCGCTACTCTGTTGTACCTCATCGTGGCGCCACTCGCCCACTCCTTCGGTCTCCACTGGAAGGGAGTAGATTGGGGATGAGGCGACTGCCTACTAGCCGAGGTGCGGTGATTGGAAGTCAGCTCGCTATATTGTTCGCCAGCGAATCCAGAATTGGTAAGAAGCCGTAAAGTACGAATGTATCCTGACCTTAATATGAATGGTTGACTTTCTTCCACCGTGATTATAATTTTCTTGGCAAAGCGCTTTCACTCGCTTAATCGGCTCAACAATTCCTTCAGTTGCTTAGGTGTGCTTTCTGAAATAAAATATGCGAGCTTCATTTGTGCCTTGTTCGAAGGCATCATTTATGGTCAATATAAATCAGACTCTAGGGCCGAAGGAGAAAAATCCGTATAATTTTCTACTGTGCAACTTGGAAATACCGTCATGTGATTCTAATGAAAGAGATAAAGGATACCTCGCGATAAGGGATTTTTAAGTGTTTTTCCAAAACAACTGGCGATTTTCAAACGTATAATCATATTTGAGGGTCGTGAATCTAAAATTTACTCGGAAATTCTCTGAACATAAAATCTCCTTACTACTTTAACCTGACACCGTCAATGCACGACGAGAACTGTGCAGCCGAAATATGTTTGTGCTCCATGTTAATGTGTGTCCTAGATTTTTCCCTCCTTAACATCTTTGCGTCGTGTGCGCGTTCTTTATAGCACCGCAGGACGCGCCCCGACGCGCTGCCGCCGCCGCCGCCGCCCCGGCCGCCCGCGTCGTCCCGAATGCCTCATTCAGCGCCGTTACGACTGCAATTTCGCGCAAATGAAGGCTCCGGCGCCGCGCCGCTGCCCTCGCTGGCCCTCGTCACCGCCTCCCTCGCCCCCCCCGCTTCGCCCACGACCCCGCCCCCACACTCTGCTTCTGCCCTCGCCGTCCTCGCTCCATCTCACAATCCCTCCCGGCCCTTCCGCCCCGTCCCGCACATCCCCGCCGCCGCGAATGCCGTGTCACGCCCTTCGCCCCACCCCACCCAGCCCCTCCCCGCCCCGCCCCGCGTGGCTCAGCCCGGCGTTTACGCGGCCTCAAACGCGGTCCGGCGGCGGCTGTAAAGCCCTGGCCTCCGCGCGCGCCCCGCTAATGCCACAGGAAGTGCGCGCATGCGGCCGGCGACGGCGGAGATTATTCCGAATGGTGGCCGCCCCATCCGAAAGGCCACGGGCAGTTCGGCGACTCTTGTATGGGGAGTCGTCGCACGATTCGTGCGGCTGACCAATGAAATTCATTTGGGGAAATTATATTTCCTTTGAATGTAATCAATTGCATTGCTTGTGCTTACGGACTATACCTTTAAACGTACTCTGGTAATGGAACTAGGCTACATGATGCATGAAACATAATGCGTTAAACTATGTATATAAGGCAAACATAAATATTTAGTTATTAATACTTGATTACATTTATTATTCTTATTGTGTAGTTATTGTTTGTAGTGTAGTATTTTCATCGATTACAGAGGGAATCGCGTGTTTTGTGTTGTAAAATCACTACATAGAGTTGCCATAAACAAGAATTATTATTGTTATTATTATTATTATTATTATTATTATTATTATTATTATTATTATTATTATTATTGTAAAACTATTATATTATTTAATTTCTGTTATATTAATGTATCTTTATGTATCTTATATTAATGTATCTTTAATTGAATGCAAATTATAGTGTCCTGCCAGCAGATTCCACAAAACCTACTGCATAATTAATAAATATTTATCTATCTATATACTTTGCAAAGCGAATTGTGTAGATTAATACCGGAACTAATCTATCGTTTCTGTGTAATCCACTAAATTATTTGTGTAATCATTTGTTACCACTTATGTTGAATTTGTTGGAAATATGGGTACATTTAGTCGCTGGAAGTTAAGACCCATATTGGAAATATGGGTCTTAACATTTACTCATAGAGTACTTTCTTAAAAAAGATATAGCCTCTGTATTAGTATTAGTATTCGTAAAATTCAACGTTTACAAAAACAATTTAGATTTTCCCCGACTCTTTCGTGAATCTCGAGTCTTAATTTTTGTTTTTTTTTAATTATTTCAATTTACTTGCAAAATGTGGAATGTGTAGAAGGAAGAAATGTTTTATTGACTAATGTTTAAAAAACATTATTGTTTGTGCAATAAGAGGAGGACATTAAGGAGCATGTAAAAATTGTAATTCAAGCAAATTTCATTGACAGCAAATTTCATTGTCATTTGGAATTGTTTTATTGGGTATATTTGTTAAAGGTTATCCTTGTATATGACGTAGAAAATATTTCTCCACAGATATGCATTCCTAATTTCAAAATTCACTTGTTTCTGCTACAGACAAAAATAAATCCATAAATCAAAACCCGGAATATAGCAAGGTTCGTTACTTGTGAAGAGACAACCAAATTCAATTATTTAAACCATTACGTATCTTAATAAAAATTGGTATGAAAGAAACAATTATGATTCATCTGACGCTTCCCGGCACACCAGATCTCGAGCGCTGCTTCTCTAGTGCACTTCGTTCTCAAGGATAATGGAACTATGTATAAAACATCGCCGTAATCATTTGGAAATGAAGCCACCGTAATGAAGGAGAGTGCTGGGGTTCAGATTGATGAATCTGTTAGTCTCACACAGACATGATTCAAGGCGTGCTGCCTCAAGGGCAGACAAAATCGTGTGGAAGACTCATTTCCTCTTGCTTCTGTTTCCTCCACTCATTGCTTTCGCACATTTTACCCCATGTCACCACATGTCGGAATCGTTTAATAAGGCTTTATTACTTCTGTCTAAAAATATCTTTCCAGACGAATAAAATTGTAATTCCTCTTAATTTTTTAACCACAATTTGCAAACTTTCTCGTTACAATGTACAAAAGGTATAGAAATCAATTTGTTATTGGTATCTAAGTACGATTTTGTCATTATCAAGACATCTGGGTTGATGTTCTTGGGGAACTTCAACTCCATTGGTCATTGGATGAGAAGGGAATATGAAGGAGATACGCACGTGATACGTGGTGCGTGGACCGTTGTATAGAATGCTACTCTGGCACTCGTTTCCTCTTATAGTGAACTTCTGGGGACTATCATTTTTGGTTCACTATATCAGAGGTTCACTATATCCGATGTTGTCAACATTAAATAGAATTTCTCCACAATTGATTTTATGTATAGAGAAATAGCAAAATGCATTTACAGCACGAACTGCAAATTTCAATATCTTTACTTGTCCTTAAAAATCAATTATTTTCAATTGTTTGCTTCGTACATTTTTGATTGGTAATTTCTCTAGATCCTTCTTCAGAGTTCGTACTCTCTCCATACTGAATTCTATATTGTCCACTATCTATAACTGTCGTAATGCAGTCTTCACACTCTTCACTACCTCTTCTACTGTTGGAACACCGTCCCATTCTCTGAAGGCCCTTTTAGTCGCCTAATAACATAAGAGATCCTTTCGATAGAGACACGGCGCAAGCAGCTAATGAGACTAATCACAGAATGAAACATTCGGGGTATCTCCTCTTCAGAGGAGACTTCCTCGCTTATCACTTTTAGCTGACGATATTTGTTTAAGCTGCTTGGTATTGGGATTTGCGGCACTGAGACGATATATTATTTTTCAGGAGGGAATTAATTTCCAGGACGTTGTATTTCCTAAGTTCACTATAACCGAATCTTCTTATGCTTATTTGTAATATAAATGAAACGGGACCAGTGACTTTCAGTTCACTGTAACGGAGGTTTCACTATAACCGAGTTCACTGCACCCGGAGTCGACTGTAATTGTTTGAAAAAGAAACGATTTTCCCGTCTTAATGCAATGTGACACAATAAAATTTCCTCGCCAGGGACTCCGAGGTCACTGTGGAGGAGAGGCGGACGCGGGTCGCGTGGTGGGAGGAGGGCAATCGAGACGGACGCGTCGACCGCCGCGCCGCGCGCTATCGACCGCCCTTCGCCCTGGGCCGCACGCTCCGGCACTCACGCCTCCCCGCTTCACCCACCTGCCTCACCGCCCTCCACGCCCCCTCCCCCGCCTCACCATACATTCACCCACCTCGCCTCACCGTCTCGGCTCTCCACCACGCCCACGTCCTATCACCTTGTCCTTTCGTCCCACCGACTCCCTCCCGCCTTGACGCCTCCTACCCACTCTCCCCCTTCGTCTGCGGCTGTCCCCCTCTCTCCCACCCCCGGACGGCCACCCGCTGGAGATTGTTTGGTGGCGTAAGCGCCTGCGCCGAAGGAGGGCCGTTCGGAAGCGCCGGGTGCCCCCGCTGGGCGATTACCCGCACGCCAGCGTCGCCCAGCGACGCCCAGCCACCTCTGCCTGTCGGCGCTGTGTCTTGTTGTGCCTCTGCGGCCGCTCCTTCCGTGTGGTTACAGCTCGCGCTTCCTGTCTTGCGGCCGCTACAAGCTTTGTACTGCCACTTCCTCGTTCGCTAGCTCTTCATTTGACCTCCGTCTCCAGGAGCACAAGTGTGTAATTCCGTCGTTTGCCCTATCTCTCTGTACCTAATTCCGTGTTATATCATTGTTGCTTCCTGAAGCACCTCCTACAATCAAAAAATTTAAGCTCAGTATGCCGAAGTTGTTTGGTCGTAGCCTTGGTAGTTATAATCGCATCTATCTAACATTTACGTATATCTCAGTTGTCTACAAATGTATCATGATTAGAAAGTTTGCCCTTCATTTCATCACAAGTTCGGACGTGGACAGTATCAGGATGCCTTTTAGTAATAGTAGCAGTCACCGAATGAGCTGGCATACCGCCGTTCTCGCGTGTATTGCGGGTCGCATCGACCCCTGTTGCCATTAACTGCGGTACTGCGATTCGGACATTTCGGGGCGATGGCACCACTTACACGCCAGATGGATGTAACCTCCTAACTGTATCACCTAACGACAGGCGAGAAGGTGTCTTGAAATCACGTTCATTCGCCATTATCGAACTTTGTACACCCAATATCACGCGTTTAAAACACAACGCACGTCGCCGGACTTCCTGTTCTATAGAGAACGTTACGAACGTACTCCCATTGCTTCTCGGACGAATGCAATGAAGCAAACAGAATATACAAAGGAATTGGCTTGGAAAACATCAGCGGAAGCACATTTAATTGAAACTAATACTGCTGATGTACATGCGTGCGATTCGACTTACATCGTCAGATGAGCAGCAACGGCTGATGAAAGAGTAAAAACCTCATAACAATTCCTTCAGAGCAGGCCATAAGACGTACCGGAGCACCTAGCGAGGGAGAGCCAGAGAAACTTACACGCTGACGGACGTGCGTGTAGCGAGTATCGCGGACGACCGGGGGCCCTGGAAGATGTCGGGAGTGAGTGGGAGCGGCGCGGAGGAGGGTGGTGTTGAACGGTCGAGGGCGATGGGCGCGGCGCTTCCGGGAAACGAGGCGGACGCGGAGCAGGGCAGATAACGGCGATGGGGTAATTGAGTAATATCTGGCGGCGGCGTGGGTGGAGGCGGGCGCGTAAATACCCTGGCGTGACCTTCCGCTCTTGCCACCTTCCCGGCCCCAGCGCCAGGCAATGAGGAAACGGCGCACATCTGTAAAACGCAGACTGCCCGCGTGTTTGCCACTGCCATGCACTGGGCGTAAGGCTCTGCCACGGAGATTTTGAGCGCTATACCAGGCAAATCGAGGTGGGTAAAAATGTCTGGAAAGAAAATCTTTTTTGGCAGCGAAGGCATTTTTCGGAGTGGGGGATACATAGGTGTAATAACCAACGGACTTGAGTTTCCTTTTAAATAATTTGTCATTGATGCTGACTATAAAAATCTCTATATTTGTTTCCTAATTGATAATATTTGTAATGTTAACAATTGATGGATTGAATGACTTTCGTTAGTAGAGAAAATTACTAAAGCTTTATATTATTAGCTTTTGGGGGGGGACCCCCCCCCCTCCTCTCCTGGGTGCGTCACTGGTCATGTTCATTGATGCGGTGATGTGATGCTTAATAATATTTTCTCGGCTTGACCGTTTCGGAGAAAATTTCACGGAGAAAAAAGATAATTCGGTCTTTCGAGATTACTGAAGTGTACTATCATCTCGATTGGTAGATTGTAATTTTATTTTCCAAAATTATTCACGCGTCAGCTATCTTGAAGACGTTTGCAATTACTGCAAAATACTTTCCTAATAATTCCTTTTTTTTCTGAATTATGTTGGCTTCACTAAGTTTGTAAACTTCAGAGAGTGCAAGAAATGATCGTAATTGTCTTCAACAATCATGTAGGAAGAAACAGGAGTAATGGACAAGAAGAGTGGCTTCTGGTATCCCATTTGCTTGTAGAAACTACAATGACTAGAAGCGAGAGACCTGAGGCAAATAGTGGAAATTATCTGAAGTACAGTATTGAACGAAAATTAGGGATAGTGAGATTCTTAATCTCGTATCAGACTTTGTGTCGACTTCGCGAAGCTTCTTAAGCAAGGCATGGAGGTCACAGTTTCACCGTAATATAGTAACTGACAAGAAGAGGTGCAATTAATGTAATTTATGAACTAAACTGTCGCAAACGTTTGCTCTCTGCAATGGTAATGCGTCCTTTCCACAATAGGCTTCGAAACATGAAAGTACCGACATCTTATGCTTACTAGTTCATTCAAGAAGGTGGAACTCATGAATGTTTCAAGATGACTACGAGACACCACTTGTCGTGCAAATTCAAAGTGTTGTAACTTGTTCAAATTGATTTAGTTGTTTGAACATTTTAATTAAGTAATGATTTACGCAGCAAAATAAAAGTCTGATGGTGAATAACAAAATAGTTTTTCGAAAGATTGCCAATACAAATATTTCGAAAAATATAATTTCATTTAAAATCGCTCTTTTTTTAATGAGTGTCAAAAATAATGCAATCAAATATTATAGAATGAAGAGGTAAAACGACTATCAAAATAAGAAATTTGATAATTGAATTTTGGGAAATCTATTTTAAAATTACGTTTAAAAAATTGAGATTTCTGACGGTGAAACTTTCTCCATGTCGTGTTCCTAAAAGGGAGTGTCAGGTATGTAATTTGGAAACGTATGCTTGAGTGTGTTTTGGTTGAGCAGGATTTCCCCCCAGTGTAATGTTTGATGGGGATCATGTCACAAGCGTCCCCTCCTTGATTCGGCGTCTGAGCTGGAGGGCGTCGCATCGGACGCCGGGCGCCGAGGGCGAGGGCGAGGGCAAGGGCAAGGGCGAGGGCAGGGGCGGCGTCGCGTCGCGTGGCGCGGTGCCATGTCGCGTGCCGGCGCCCACCCGCCCTTCCCGCCCTTCCCGCCCTTGGTGCCCCAGGAGGGCGGCTCCCCCAGAGTGCCCCGTGTCGGAGGGCCGCCCCCGAACGCTCGCACTAATGCGTTTTGTTCTGTTGCCAGGTAAGCGAGCCCGCGCCCGCGCCGATAAGCGCCCACGGATCAGCTGCTGCAGCGAAGGTATGTGCCACGGGGCTCGGCCGCAGCGTAGGCCGGCAGTTGCGTGCCTGGACGGAGCTGCTAGGAGGCTGACTTCGCCACGAACCAGTTTTTACCCCCTGTTTTCCTAGTGAGCTGTATAATCATTGAAGCATTACTCTTCTGACTTGAATATTTAACGTCTATGTTGACTGTAGCATACTTGTACTACAACCAAAAATGTTCGCCAATTATTTTTTTTTAGTTATGTATATGTATGCATATGTGTGTCAATCGTGAAGCATATCACGGTTTTCGTATATTCACTGTAAATCAGACACGAGAGAATGATTCTGCGGACCTGGTGGTTAACCCCAAGATACTATTGGGAGATACAATGTTGAAGAATAGTTGATGACAAACCATGGCGAGAGCGGGTGGGTGTTGCGGACGGGGTGTCTATCTCAAAGTTTTTGGTCAACCTCTCATTGGTTATACCAATATATCAAAATATAGCGTGTGACAAATTGCGGCCCAGATGGTATGGAAATTAGTCTTAAAACTTCATTGCACAATAGAATAATAGAATAGATATTATCATTTTCACTGTTTTGTTTATCACCAACTTTTGAGGCTTTACCAGCCTTTGCTCTACAAAATGTAGCAGAGGGCTCTTTGATATTGAGAAATTTAATGATGGCAGGTAAACTTGTGAAATTGTTCAGGCAATATTATTTTGCGGTACATTTTCTATGAGTGCATTTTGCAAGTATGTTGATATTCATAGATTGAAAGCGAATCGAATGAATGGCAACGCATTTTAATTGTTATTTTTAGGGTGTAAGGAAAGGACAGCGTGGGAAATTCCAGACCAGAATGAATTGGTCTCTACCACATTTAGGCAACCATATTTATTGTCCCCAAGTTTCTTTTAACCGCAAGAGTTCTTTTAGACCCTCCCAAGCGTTGGTAAACTGCTTGTATTCATGCGCGTCGTAATTCCGGGTTAAGGTTGTATTTTTTTTCAAGACCGCTAGGAGCGCCACTGGCTCTGGCTTCTCTGCGATTGCCCCGCCCCTTCGCCTAATGCGTGGCATTCGATCGCCTCGTGGAAGTCGGGCGCGGACAATGGGCGATGAATAAGTGATGTCGCCCGGGGCCATCGATTGTTTTGTGCGTCCTGCGTGTTTATTCGACGCGCGCGACTTCTGGAACCTCATAAATCCCTCGAAGAATTTTCTGAATATTAACTCAACAGCGACGTGAAATATATCGTTTGAGAAGGTAATTGAAGGTATTTCTCATTTCTTTATTTTCATATTCATCCAAATGTAATGTCCCATTATCGATTTCGAGAAAAAAAGGAGGGGAAATTGTGTTTATTCCATGCCTCATGGTAAATGGCTCGTTTCTTTCGATGTTTGAAAGATAAGTCAGCTGATGGAAGTTTTTGCAGGAAGCGGTTCCAGCCATTCTCGTTAAATTCCTCTGTAATTTGGCATAAATCACAGTCATGTTTCTTAGCTGACTGGGATTATCTGTTGATTGAATCTAACTGCCCCAGACTAGGAGGAAATGGGTCTGTAGTCCATGTGACACGAACCCCGACTGCCGGTATGAATTCCTTTCTTCCACGCAGAGCATTTACCAGACGTAATCACACCATGACCGAGCAGATGATCCCCAAGATAAGGCATTTTGGTCTCGCCGCGTTGGGTTCTAAGGTGCAGAGGTGGCAAAACTGTAAAAGCGGGGTCGGCGGGCCAGCTGCCATCAGGTCAAGCGGGCACGATCCAAGCCCCACCCCACTCCACCTCACCCCAAATCACCCCAATCCACCCACTCCACCTCACTCCACCCCACTCCCCCTCACCCCGCCCCATCATGCGCCGATTCCCGGACGCAGACGATCACGAATTCCTTAGTCCCTTTGAACTTTAAATGCTCATGATTATTCATTACTAGCATTGGTTGAAAGGACACAGTATTCTTTGTAAAAAAAATATTGTTCTTCTCAAGAGGATTTTAGTATCAGGAATATTGATTTATCCATCATTTTACCTCTTGAATTTTGAACCAAATAAACAAAATACATCAATATTTTTCATGAAAACTAGTACTTACCGTCACTGTTTACTTTTGGAAAGTGTTACTTTGCGGCACGCATTCGGCAAAGTAGAGTCTGTTGTACGCATTCGGGAAAGAAGTCATAGCCGTACAAAATAGCCAGGTACTGCAAAGTACTGCAAGTAAACAAAACACTGCGACGATGTGAATAAACATGACTTCGGCCTGGTATATTGAGGATGTTT
The DNA here is from genome assembly GCA_011170035.1 of Teleogryllus occipitalis. Lineage (NCBI taxonomy): Eukaryota > Metazoa > Arthropoda > Insecta > Orthoptera > Gryllidae > Teleogryllus > Teleogryllus occipitalis. The sequence goes on along the minus strand of BLKR01009101.1, from coordinate 152,992 downwards.
CCAAGATGATGTCTACCACTACAATTTAAAAAAATACCTTATTTGCATAAAGATCTACTTGTGCTGATAAAGATCTTTTTTTGAACAACAGATTTCATTTAGGGAAAGAATCTCTATCTTCAGTATTGTAGTTGTAGGAAGACGCCGAAAAAATTAAACCTTTGCTATTTTTGAATGATCAGATATTTGGACGAAAATGAGACTTGCGGGATTTTTAGAAGATTTACTATATCCAAGGACAAGGCTTAATCAAAAAATTGTAGCCAATTTTGGAAAACTTGAAGCCATGTTTCGATTCGTTCAGATCCATTTGGGAATATCAATTTTGTAGAAAATCGTGTGAATGAGTTAGGCGGTAGCGTAGACCATAAACGATTTTTTGCTATTCAGAACTCACGAAACGTTGATACTGACTTCACAATGTGTTAGTGGAAGTAGTAATTCACTACATATTGAAACAAGATATATCGTTACAGAGCCCGACAAAAGTTTTTCTGTCAAAAAATCGCTGATTTCCGCTGCACGATTACAATACTTTCTCTTTACTATGTACATAGTAAGGCGAGAAAGTAAAATATTGGACGTAAGTCGCCAGGAAATGTCTTTACTGTTCTCATTTCATCAACTCGTCCTTCAATTTTACATTCGTATGTCGAAGGCTCTCTTTCTATATTAGTTACGTAAATAACCAATAGTGTTTTCTTTAATGACACACAAATTCATACATAGTACACTTTTGTGATTTCAGGAACCTAAAGATTGGGAGAAGTGTCTCCAAAACGTTGTTTTTGTAATATTTTTGCAAATAATTTTGTGTATTTTTAAACAGACATCTATTGTCCCTTTTGAACCGACATTTGATGAATAAACTCGGGTCGATTGTTTTGTGACCCAAAATATTCAAAGGAACTATTAATAATAATTTAAATTTAAATGTAACAGTCAGAAAAAATGTCTTAAAAATAAATCTCCTGAGAGCAAGATTGATCAAATTAACAATTTCCTTTGAAATTTTCGAATTTCTGGTAAGATACACATTTTTGATGATTGAGAAACGATGACATTAAAATTGAATTGAAATTAAAAAAGAGATTTGAAACTTTATGAATTAAAATATAATAAATTGAGAATCTGTAGTTTACACGTTTTGCACATATTGACGGTAAAAAATATCTTCTTTTCCTCCAAGATATCCTATACCGCTTAGGTTTTGCCAATTTTAATGTCGTTTAGTGAAAAAAAAACTAGTCGAGGAGTATGAAAGATTCAAATAAATTACTGGTCCTGAAAGAGAAATGCAATATTATATCCTTCTGATGACACGACATTGAGACTTCGTACGTGATATGCTTATTATTGGTGATGTTTTGCTCTCGCTATATCAGCACAAATTGGAGCTGTCGATCATAAATAATGCTGTGTTAAATGGGTAGCAGATCTGGACAGTAATGAAATGATGTGAATTTTGTTACTTCAAAATACCGGCGAGTGATGTATCGTGTCAGGCCCTTTAACATCAATGTGACTAATGTTTATTGATTTACATCACAAATGTCCGGGTAACAATTCATTGATGTTGACTACCTTCGTCACCGTCCAGACAATCGCTGATGCACTTTGGAAAAGGGTTTTTAAAGTCTTACAAAACATTTAAGCGAATTTCAATTTAAAATAACTAACAAAAGATAACCTGATGTTAATGCAATCTCTAACCTTAGAGATAGAGAGGATCAGTTTCTATTAGAGAACGGAGCAGTTTCGAAAATGCCTTATTCTCATAATTGCTGCTGCCGATGATAATGATGATGATGATATATTCGGATTTTATACTTTTTTTATTGTTTTATCATTCCTCTAGTTGGAGGAAATTGTCTTCAAAACTATTTATTTATGTTACTAGAATTCAAGAAACTGCATGTCAAGACTTGTATTTAAATAACTATTATTTATATAGATATCTTCGATTAAAAGTAAATATATTACGTGATCAACTGAATACTTGATAAAAGTGATTTTGATATTCGGTGATTGTGTGCTCTCCGTTAACCTTTGGGTTAACTTTTGATTTTTCTGGTGAATTGTTCATTTTAAAACTTGAACTTTTAGACCAGATTTTTTCAGTTCTTACAATATTGTTTTGTGAGAGCACATGCCAATCAACTATAACCGTCGGCCCGGTGGCCGAGATCGCTAAGGCAGTAGTGTCGTAGCGATCTCTGGACCGCAGGGTCGTGGGTTCGAGTTCGCCTCGGGCATAGTTGTATTTGTGTTCGTCCTTTCACACCTTATCATCATCATATCGTTACATCTTCATAGTTACCATACCGTTTACTCCAATAGTGGTCGGTAATGACCTAGATGTTTGATTGATTTGATTTTTTCGTGTTTCCGGGCGCGTCAACTGCTTTGGTCATTAGTCCCGTTAGTGTAGTGCATGTTTTTCTCCTAAGATGGCGGTAATCTTCCCCCGCTGGATGGCGAGATCCGGCACCGACCTAGTGTCGGCTAGTGGGGTTTTCCCCCTAACCAGGACTCTCCCATCAGCGGGGCACCGCCCCAGCCGGGACAAGCTCTAAGCGCCCGACCGGTCTCCTGGAATACGTGGTAATGTAGTGCATGTTAGTGTAAGTGTGTGTTTGTGTAAGGGGAGAGGGTAGGACAAGGAAGAGGAAGGACAGATCGCGCGCGGTCCGTGGCCCGTTTGTTAGGGTACTGCTCCGGCATTTGCCTGGTGTTGATCGGAGAAACCACGGAAAACTACCGATCAGAGCAGCCGGCCGCAAGAATTCTCCTCCAGACAGCGACTGAATTCGACGTAGCTGAAAAGCTAATGTCGAAAATCCTGCCGCCGTCAGGACTCGAACCTAGGACCTCCCGGTCAGAGGCGCTTCAGTAACATCAGTTGATGCACTAAGCTATCGCTCCCGGTACCTAGATGTTAATGCGACCTTAATAACAACAACAACAACTATAACCGTGGTACTTCCCTAATTGCATTCAGAGGCATTATTATCTGGCGCTTCAGCCCGTTCTGGCTGGCGGAGCGACACCTAAACAATTCGCAGGATGAGCATCTTTATCGACGCGACGTCCGGTCTCTCGCCTAGACCGAATATATTCCTCGGGGCAGCGGGCACCGTTGTCCGCCTCGCCGACCCGTTTTCGGCAGCTGGTCCTCGCAGTGGCGGCGGCGGCGTGTGGGAACACGGTGACGTCAGCGGAGGAAGCCCCAGCTCGAATTTCTGCCGCAGAATTCGCGTGCGCCTCGCTCCGCGCCCTCCTCCACGCCCCTCTCCCGCCCGGAGCTTTTTGCGCGACGCAGACGCGCGCCCCAGGGATGCACATGCCGCGAGTGAGTCACTCCAGAGAACAGACTTTTAAGCGATAGCAAAATGGTATCCCTGGCGGTGACATGTCTAAAAATACCAAAGGAGATTCGAGAGCCTCCAGTTTAAGTAAATTTACTTAGATCTGTTGTTATATATGTAGCGTTTGGCCAGGAAAAAAGTTGATTAAACGAACGGAATTCAAAGAGAACAACAACATTGATTAGAACCCAAAAATACTTTGTTGTACTTTCTGTAGTTGGAATAAGTGGGATCTCGTGACAAAACTTACATTGATTTACACCTCGAAAGATTTTCTGTTACAGTAGGCCGTTCTCAGCATTATAGATTTTTTCTTGGATTGCGCCGTTAATTAGCCAGTTGTATTAATCTCCTGTTGCGAGTTCCCAACTGAAACATCTGAAACTAGAAGGCCTGAGTTCGAGTCCCAACAGGCTCTAATGTTCGAGTAGCTGAGTGAGACACTCCCACTCCGTGGATGAAAAATCTGGAGAATCTGCCGGCTGACGCAGAACGGTGTTTCTTGAATCCTCCTACGGACATTTTTCTCCTTGCAAAAGGCGAAGCTGTGTTGTTCTGCGGACAATCGGACAAGCTGTGTTGGCCAACACGTGTTGTTCTATGCGGTCGAGTGACCGCTTTGGACGATTCATGTTGCGTCATTTGCTGCATTCTAATGTGAAATGAAAGAATTTATTGTTCAACAAAACAAAACTAATCAATGTGTTCTACATATTACGTATTTCCCAAAGTTCCAGTGACTATACAATTGGTATTGCGCTATATTGACGTAGTGCAAGGAAAACCATCGGTACAATCGCAGCCTATGCGAATGACGAATATTTTCTGCTTTTCTTCATTAAAGTTTCATGTAAAGCATTTGTTGTTAATATTGCGTGATTGCCATGTGTTGCTAGTTAACGGCAAATTTCAGCTATTAATTCGTATCAAAATGAAACTCAATGGAATGCAACTTAATGGGTTTTGCTTCCGATTGAGAGCGAAAAGCACGTTTTATGGTTTATTCCAAGAGAGCACTGAGTAGTTTGATTGAACAGCGAAAAACTGGAAATCATTCGCGCATTCACACGTTACTTCGAATTTATTGTAAAAAGATTTAAATGTTACCAAAAAAAGATTTATAAATGGAAGAACACTGAGAAGGCGAAAGAAAATAAACAGAAAGGAGGGAAATTCGAGTAAATAGCTCTTATGGGTGAGAGCAAAAACGTATGATAAGAATTTCAAACTCGCTATAACAATAATTTTTTTCCTGTGCGGCAGTGGTAAATTAACCCTGCAATAGAAATATTACTTGAGGCATTGTAGTTGGTACCAGTGTCTTATTAGGGGCGGCAGGGAGTAGGGTTTTATAATGGAAAATTAGTCCCGTAAGTAGGGAAGGTAGGGACGTCACTAATCCTAGCGGCCGGCCATTTCTGTTCCCAGCGTAAAAGCAGATAGTCCTTCAATGCGGGGTGCTTTGTGGCGCTACGCTCTCTCTGCAAGTGAAGTCGCAACTCATTAAGTTCCTCGACCCGGTCACCGCGCCGCGCCGCAGTGCTTTTTCCATGCGGCCGCCTGGCCACGGGGCGAGTAATTGAGTGCGCCCAGAAGCGCATTTCAATTCTCTCTCCAACACACATCGGCGAACTTAGCGGATCGGGCCGGGCCGGGCAGCGCCGCTCCGGTTTTTGCCCATTCTGCTTCGTAATTGACTGCGGCCGCTGGATACCTCAGAGGAGGAGGGGGGGGTCGGCGGCCGGCGGGAGGTCGGGCGCGCGATTCACCGCTAAACGAGCGCCCCGCTGCGGATGCCCCGTGCGAAATGCGATGCGCCGACTGGCATCCGAATATCGACACACGGGCGCTCGCTTTCAACGGCCGCTGTACGCTCGTTGCATGCACCTTTCAATGTTTAAGTGTTGCTTCACGTCCCATTGAACTTGGTGTTTCAAAAACCTGAACGTAGAATTCGAACTATTTTGCGATACTTTATGATCGTAGTTATATATCTACACATTCCTATTTTTTATTTAGTAATCGGGTAACCTGCGTATATCCGTCGGTTACCCGTGGTATGAGCTTTTCCGGTCCATCATTTGGGATAAGTGAGGGGTCATTTGAAGTTTGTCGGTCTCCTGATAGGAAAGGGCAATTTTTGATATCCTTCTAATCTAGTCCAAAAACATTTACTAAGTACGAAAATTCTTTTGAACATTGCGTAAAGCATCCGAGACGACATACTAACCTCCTTATTTATTATTGGTTTTAATTTAAAATTTGTTTTATTTGTAAGTGCTCTTGAAAATTTTAACTTAATTGGCACTCGATGTGGGTAGTAATTCATAATGAATGCGATTTCCATTTCTGTAACACTATTTCGAGAGGTTGCGTTTAAAATGCGCCATATGCATAGGTGGATTTCATTTTTCTCTTTCTTGACATAAAGAAAGCTGTTACCCTTGGCAGGTGTTGCATATTGCTTTGATTGAAATAGCCATGAAGAGTAATTAATATTATGAGAAAGAGTAATTTACGTTATGTCATCTATAACGTCTTTATTTCAATTTACACTTACCAACAAACCCATCAGCCGCTTCTCAACAGTGCCAGAGCGCTATAACGATAATTAGTTTGTATTCATCTCTGATGATTACGATTTCTTTGGAACAAATGTCACCAGTAAAGGATGTTCTGCAGTAGATAAAGAATGTTTGACTTAGAACACGTTCTTCATTCTCTCTGTTCTACTGGCGAAGGAAACAAGAACAAAAATAAACAAACCAGCCCAAAGTAAAAGAAAGCAGAAGTTATGAAGGTTGTGTGCCCAAACACCCTTGCCTAATCGCAGCGCCTTCTCTGAGCATGCTTTGCTGCGTGTGTCAGGTTCGCTCGCGGTCGCGCGTGCGCCGTGGGCGCTTGGTCGTAACATCTCTGCCATCTCGCGCCTGTCGCCGCGTCAGCCACGTCGCGCCGACTAAATGGGTAAACAAGGCCAGCTGACGGGGCGCCGACGCCCACGCACGGCGAGAAGACCCTCAAATTGTCGCATCTTTTCACCCGCTCGCCTCCCCCTCCACACGCCACGCCACCCGTGCCCCGCCGCTTGCCCTATCCCGCTGTCCCGACCACCACGTTATCTGGGCTCGCCACTCTACAGAGTAATGCAACGACCCGTCCCGCCACGTCACGCCCGCCGATTCGCCACGCCACCCCGTCCCGTCACACTACCCTGCCCCGTCCCGTCACGCTACCCTGCCTCGCCCCGTCACGCTACCCTGCCTCGCCCCGTCCCACTCACTACCCTGCTCCAACTCGTCCCGTCAGACTACGCTGCACCGCCCCGCCCAGTCCTGTAACATTATCCTGACCCGCCCCGCCCCGTAACACTATCCAACCCCGCCCCGTTCCCCGGCCCATCACACTAACCTACTCCGCCCCGCCCCGCCCCGCTCCTCCCCGCCCTGCTCCGCCCCGCCACACCGCCCGCAACAACACCATGTCCGCCTCCACCTCCGTCCCTTCTCGCCCCGCACCGCAGGCTGGGCTTTTGTTTCGGAGATAATGCGCTCTTTGTTGCCCCTTGCGCGGAGTGAAGGGAATCGTTCTTTAATATGCAGCTTGTGTAAGGATATTGATTACGTTTGCATAAATTAAAGCGAAAACTTATTAAAAGCGCGATTCTGAAGAATTTTATGCATCGTGTTCGTCGTCTTCAGATTAGCTTTGTTTAGGAAAAGAATAGCCATGGCAGAATACCTACGTGGAAAAGTGAGGAGGCAGTGAATTGCTTCTCAAGTGATTTAAGAAAATATTCAGGAAACGGCGATATTGCAAAAGTTTGACGGGATTTTTTTTTTGACACATTATTCATTTATGCATATCCGAGGACCCAAAATACCTTAAAAAGTCCTTTGTTTTCCTGGGCCGTTCAAATATGAAATTAATGTAATGTATAAAGTATATGTCATAGGAAAATTGGAATTAAATTCACGTTATTACCGTGTCGTATCAGTTTGTATTACACGCCATTTAAATGATGTATTTTATCGATCACAATTCTCGTATTATTTGCAGATAATATCAAACTTCAATCTTAATATTTCATATGCATCGTTTTAAAGAAATCGATATCAAGTGATTACAACTGATGGTCCATTCCATAATTTGTAGTTGCAGTGATGAATGTGTTTGAATAGGGATTAGAAAAAGAGTTACGTTTCTTACACTATGTCTTGTATTCGTAGATGCTCTGATGTCAATTAATAGGAAATCTTACGATACAGTAAAATATTAAAACCACTTGTCTAAAATACAATTTCTTGGATATATCTTTTATCACATTTATTTTCTTAATTATAAGTTGTTGTTTTACAACATTCTGGTGTGCTATTATTTTTTTTATTAATGTGGTTGATATGGATAAGACACTTAACGTAGTGCAGTTGCCATATTACTGAGAATGATATTCACGCTGAATGTGTATTTAGATTTAGAATGTGTGTTAGGAGATACAGACCTTTACAAATGTTAGAAAACAGTATTTCCATAATTTATGTCATTTGCCTTAAAAAGAATAATAATAATAATAATAAATATTAGTTTTCTTGTGGAGCCAAAGCATCGAAAAAAGATCCGTTGTAAGATCGACTCATCAGTACGATTCCAGGAGTTTCTACAGAGTAGTTTTCGACGCTCGTTTGCTCCGCAGTGCGTGGTGTTGTTCATTAAAAAAAAAAACAATCTGTCCAAGGAGCGCGATGAGTGGCTGCTGCATTTCGGCGCAGGGTGTGGCTAGGAGGGGCGTGGCGGGGGCGGCGCCAGGCGCCACGTGTCCCGGCGCCCGGCGTCGCGCCGCCGCCGCCGCCGCGGCAGGTCGATATGGCCACGGGGCAGCGTGGCACGAGCGGCAGGCCAGGCGCCACGTGTCCCGGCGCCCGGCGCCGCGCCGCCGCCGCCGCCGCGGCAGGTCGATATGGCCACGGGGCAGCGTCGGAGGGCCGGAAGCAGAGCACGTGGTGTAGGGGAGACGCCGCCGCCGCCAGGGGATTTAGGGGTGTCGTCCCTCAGGCCAGGTAGAACCGGTAGATTCGCCCCCACACGCGCGAAACACGCGCCGGTAGCCGCCTCCGCTGCGCCGGGGAGATGCTCGCGGCATTTGCGCAAATTCAAAATTTGGCCCAACCCAACCGGTAGATTCGTAGGCAAATTCGGAAACTGCGCGGTAGCGGGCGGGGAACTCGGACTTCCCCAACCCAACCGGTAGATTCGCAGGGAAATTCAAAATTTGGCCCAACCCAACCGGTAGATTCGTAGGCAAATTCAAAATTTGGCCCAACCCAATCGGTAGCAAATTCAAAATTTGGCCCAACCCAACCGTGGGCAAATTCAAAATTTGGCCCAACCCAACCGGTAGATTCGTAGGCAAATTCAAAATTTGGCCCAATCCAACCGGTAGATTCGTTGGCAGGATTCAAAATTTGACCCAACCCAACCGGTAGATTCGCAGGCAAATTCAAAATTTGGCAACCGGTAGATTCGCAGGCAAATTCAAAATTTGGCCCAACCCAACCGGTAGATGCGCTGGCAAATTCAAAATTTGGCTCAACCCAACCGGTAGATTCGCAGGCAAATTCAAAATTTGGCCCAACCCAACCGGTAGATTCGTAGGCAAATTCAAAATTTGGCCCAACCCAACCGGTAAATTTGCAGGCAAATTCAAAATTTGGCTTGAGACGTGGTAAAAAATAATTCATCTCCTTAAATGCAGAAGCGGCGTTAATATGACGAGGATCTAATGCATATTTTTTTATGAATTTCCATGGAAATTAAGATTCTACATTTCACCTTTTTCATAAACTCTATTAACTAGAGTATCAATTGAAAAGGTGTGTGCCTAAGTTGGTATTCCAGAATGCAAAGTTGGATGTGTTCGTTGCCATTTTATGAACTTCTTCTGTCCCTTCCAAATGCAATCTCTGCATTTTCTCGTCTCTTATCCCAGCCTTCGTCGCTCGGCCTTGTAGGCCTTCATTCTCTTGGTCCTCTCCGAGGCGGATATCGGCCGAGGACTTTCCTCTCTCTTTCCCCGTGCTTCGCTTTGTTTGCTTCCTCTGCCACTCCCCGTCCCGACCCCTCCCCGCCCGGTCACATCCCTCCTACCCGTCTCCACTCCTGCTTTTGGTGTGAAATAAACGGTTAAAATTGCGAACGCTGTGAAAACTAAATTTTGAATTTTGAAGAAGGCGAATTTGTGTGTGTCGTTGTTATGGTGTGTTGTATGTCAGAGAAGAGAAACTGTGGAATTGTTGTTGAAATTATTATTTTGGAGATGGGGGCGACTCGTATGTTCTTACAGTCGTCTCCGCCAATCCGCCCAATCACCCTCTACAAACCTGTTCCCACCGCATGCTCGTCGCCATCTCAACGGTCACCAACCGATGAAACATTTTCATGACCCCAACACGTTTCAGACAGCGATAGAATATCTCACTATCACATACCGGCTTAGGTGGCTCAGGAGATCAGTTAATGTCCCTGCAATGTCTCTGACTCTCGGGAGGTCCTAAGGTTGGAGTCCCGATAGTGACACGATTTTGGACACTGTTTAGATAGCTGGGGTGTATTCAGCAACTGGAGAATAATTCCAAAAGTCGGCTGCTGAGAGCGGCAGTTACCATGGTTTCACCGATCAAAACCAGGCGAATGCCGGAGATGGAACCTAATAAATAGAACATGGACCGCGCGTGATCTTTCATTTCTCTGTACCCTCACCTCTTACTTACATACACACACACGCACTACACTACTTTACATCGGGAGAACAGTCGGGAGCTTAAAGCTTGTCCCGGCTGGGGCGGTGTCTCTGTAGTGGGAGATACCTGGTTAGGGACCCCCAAACCGACGTATATGTCGGATCTCAATATCAAGCTGGGTAAGATCACTGCTCCCTCCCGCGATACAACATGCACTACACGCCCGGGACTAATGACCTCAGTTGACGCGGCCGAATAATCGCAATAGCTTACTCGCCACACGCCGTCTGTTCGCTGCGCCCCACCCCTTTGCATGGGGGTGCCCTCGCCTGCGGCCAGGGTCCTTCCGTGCGCCGGCGCCTCCGTGTGGCTCATGCAGCGCCGGGGAATAACCGCCTCCTCGCCTTTCGCTGCCTCGTCCGACGAACTCCTATTCCTGCTCCCGCGCTCATCTGGGAGTCGCCCCAGACGCGCCCGCCCCTTCCACCCGCACCGAAGATGTCCGGCGCTACTACGAGGAAGACCCAGAGTGCATCTGCAGCGACCGGAGACCGCGGCCATGATCGCGCTTTAGAGAGCGCAATGGAAGCCGCATCGTCCGCTGCTCCCCTCCCGTTGTTCACGTGATATTCGCTTCCGAAGAAGGCGCGAAACTTCGCTTGGAATCGAGGAGTCCGTCTTGCCGAATTTTCCAGTGTCAGACACGCCATATGATTCTCTTTAATTGTGATAAATTGTATTGCATATTGTGAGAGGTCCTTTAAAAATTACTAACGAAATTAACAATATTAAAATAACCAGGCCTATCGTATGCCTATCACGTAAACATAAGGTAATTTATTATATAAGCTACAATTTACTACTTATTTCGATATATTTGAATTTGAAATGCACCATCTCTTTGAGGTGAAGTTTATAGGAATGAGTTATAAATGTAGTTGTAAAGGAATTCTAATTATATTGAAGCATGAATTACGTACTCTTATAGAGAACCTAATTGCAATTGTTTTTCTTCGCTATATACAATTCGCATCGCAGAAAACGTGCTGAAACAAGGTTGTGTAATCGTGTTAAAATTTGCTGTTGAATAGAACTCGCAGACAGTACCCCTAATCTGGACAATGTACGGAGCAGCGCTGTAACGCAACTTTCCGCGCGGCGTGAAATGTGAAATAATAAAGTTGGAGGGGAGCCTGGCGAGGACGGGTCGATGTAAACTCGGGCGCGGAGAAATAAGCGCGTAAGGGAGCGCGTAAGCCATATTTAGCGCAGCGGCTGCCGGCGCGCCCCGCGGCACGTGCGCGGCACGTGGGCCCTGCGGCGACGCGCTCTCTCGTCCGACCTACACGCCCCAGGCCGCGCCTCGTCGCCCCTGCCACGGCAGCGGTGCGTCCGCTGGCACATAACAAACCTTCCCAGCCTACGCGGACGTAACGTACCAACGCTTTTTCTACATTCAAGCGTTTTCAAGCTAATATCTGAGGCAGAAACCTTGTCCTTGTGGCCTCTGTGACTTCAAAGCTCAGCGGGAAGAATAAACGTGGGTAAATCAAACGCCGCTTCCGCGCATAGTTTAATTGAATGTTTATTCTTGGAGCTTCTCTTGTTTGTCTGACTCCGTCCCATCTGCCATCTCTGGGCGCCTGAGGGATCTACCGGAGCCTCTGCGGTATCTTGATGCCAATCTCCTCAGCTCACATGACTCCCTGCTCCACATACCGAGGTGGCTCGTGGGCTCAGCTCAGTGCTTCTATCTTTTTAGGGATCGATAGGCAGTTCCTCTGGTGCACACGTATGTTCATGTCTCACTGGTTTCCTCTAATGCCAAGGGAGTAGGACAATATTAAGGCTTTGAGGTGATATATGAAGGAATGTCCACCATGCCACAAACACACCTCAAAACGTTGATGCTTTAATTTCAATTCAAACTCTTATCATTCTTACCTCAAGCACCTGTGATACATTGAAATGCTTTCTAGTGTTTCTTTCATCATGTCTTGAAGCATATCATTTATCATCGTATGAAATATTGTATTTGCTGGTTGTCGCCTTGCCGTCACCGCCTTGGCCATTGCCCTCCGCTGTCTGTCGCTTTTTCTCCACGCAAACCAGAAGCCTCAACAGCCCAATGCTATTTTCGTTCCTTAATTCCACGTTTACCACTTCCTTTGATCCTTTTACTGCTGCGGACATCGTATCCTCCTCTCATACCTTCCGCATCAGCCTGCGAACACTCTTCCTGGCTCTTGCGCTCTCTTAGCGCTCTGTGCCATCGCCCCTCCACCCAAAAGAGGCCGCTCCCGCTACCCGTAGGTGCTTCTAATTGTCGCTCTACGCCACTTTCTGTGGCAGGTAAGATCATTACGACCCAGTGGTGTCACTCGAATGACGCAGTCGTTGTGCCCGAGGCCTAAAAATGTCTCTGCAGATCCTTCAGCCCCGTCGTTGTGTCGTTCACAGCTGCATCTTCCTTATTACGCTGCCTCTCTTACTACTGTCCTCACTTCCGCGTTCACCGCCTCTTTAACTGCGCCTGCCCTGCATTGCTAACGCCGCCGCCGCCGCTGCCATCACTGCCACCATTGCCACCACTGCCACCACTGCCATCGCCACCGCCACCGCCACCGCCACCGCCGCCGCCGCCGCCGCCGCCGCCGCCGCCGCCGCCGCCGCCGCCGCCGCCACCACCACCACAACCACCACCGCCGCCACCACCGCCACCGCCACCGCCACCGCCACCGCCACCACCGCCGCCGCCACCACAACACCGCCACCACCGCCACCGCCACCGCCACATCCACTTCCACAGCCCTCGCCCCCCGCTTACGTCTCCGTTACCGGCAACGACACCGACGCCACTCTCACCATTCCCGCCGCCTCGCCGTGCCGCTGTCCCCAGTGCGTCTCCGTTTCCGTCGCCACACGCCGCTCCTCGCCGCCTAAACAAGCAGAGCAGCAGCAGCAGCAGCAGCAGCCGCAGCGGGCGGCGGCCGGCGGCCGGCGATGCGCTCCCGACCCCGAGCAGAGTGCGCCGAGGAGGGGCCACGGAGCAAACACCGCCCTTAACCAAGAGAAGATACACCTCGTGGTTTAACCTTTCGCGGCGGGGCGTACGCTTTCCAATCTCTCTTGTTCGCGGAACGTGTTTCACTCTCTGCGTTGGACTTGGTTGGGGTTCCAACGGCAACATTTATTCGCGTATATAAAATAATATTAAAGTATTTGATTATATAAAATTAATCACTTCTCCTTTAAAAACTCTTCTCGATCCGGTTTTGTGTCCAGTATTTGCGTACTTTTTTGTGTATACTAACAAGTTATTGTTGTAATATGTCTTGAATTATTGAGTAAATGATTGAAAGTTAATAGTTTCTTTATTAAATCCCAGAAATTGAAGCGAGATTCACAAATTCAAATTTTCGTTGTTCGTTTATTACTTTTTCAATTCTGTAACTTTCATTACTTTGTTTCGGAAAGCATTTTAATCATGATTAACGATTATAAGTTTTTAAGTTATTTAGCGTATGAACTAGAATTCAGAAGCAAAACTATACACGAATAAAGTGAATCAATTTAGAAATTCCTAATATATATTAAATGTTTTTCGGTAGTTTATTAATGTTTATAAGAAATGGGTTGCCCGTGAGGTGCGAAAGGTCTGCGCCCCCTACACATAGGGCTGCGAGTGTTGCTGACGTGTGTCTACGCTCGCGGCCGCCATCGCACAAGGAGCTTAAGCCGCCGCCTCTTCGCCCCGCCCTTCCCTTCTCCACCCCGCCCTGCGTCAACCCGCCCCGTTGTCTGGAGGAGAAATCTCGCGGCCGGCTGCTCTGATCAGTAGTTTTCCGTGGTTTCTCCGATCAACACTAGGCGAATGCCGGAGCAGTACCCTCACAAACGGGCCACATACCGCGCGCGATCTTTCCTTCCTCTTCCTTGCTCTATGCTCATCCCTTACACACACACACACATACACACACACACATACACACACACACATACACACACACACACACACACACACACACTTACAAGCACTACACTACTATATATGCCTGAATTTCAATTGGGAGCTTAGAGCTTGTCCTGGATGGTGCCGTGCCGCGCTGGTGGGAGATACTTGGTTAGGGAAAAAACCGCCAGCCGACGGTAGGTCGGCGCCGGATCTCACCACCCATCACCACCGCCTGCCGAGCAAAAAATCATGGACTACACTAACGGTACTAATTGCCTTAGCAGTTTACGCGCCCGGAATCACTAATCAATAAAAAACATACCCAACCAGCGCCGTGCCGAGGGTCCTCGCGGGCGCGTCGGCGGACGCAGAAGCAAGCTGTCGCCCGTGCCCTGTGTTGCCCTCGCGTGCTGTGGAAGAGAATATTCCTTCGAGGAGCGTCTCCTTTCGGGCGCTGATCGCCTTGACAAAGATCCTAATTCTACCGATAATTGCTACCTTTTATGACTTACGGAGAAACGAAGTGGGGAGGGAAAAAGGGGAGAACGAGCTTCTTGAATGCGGGGCTCATGGGTGGACGGAATCTCAGGGCGCGGAGAGAAGTTGGAATAGTAGTAGTGTTAATAAAGGAGATGGAAAAATGGTATTCAAAGCGGAAAGTAATGTCAAATTTGATGATTTCCCGTTGAAAGTAAAAAATAGTTGGCGTCCCTTTCACTGCTAATTTTAATATAACGTGGCGTTTTACGAGGTGTTAGGACACCTAAGTGCTGCTTATGAATATGCACGGATCCTGTTATGTGGGGTCAGAGTTTTAATTGACCTTTGATTTCATTTTCGAATTCTATTTTTCAGTAATTATAAATATTTTCATAATTTTATAAATAGATACGTTTATCCTGTCATAACTTAACACGATAGCGGGTCGCCTCCGAAGTGTAGGAGTCTTTAGTAACCAAAAGTCATGATAGGCCAAGAAACAGACCCCGTAAATGCCAACAGCGGCCTGAAGGCGAGGAACACTGTGTAGCATACTCGCGCGGCGTCGCGGGCCACATGTGCGTTGGCTGACATGTGCCTACGTGCCTCGAGGCAAGCGCTCTCGCTAATGAGCACGCACGTCGTCCCACGTTGGCCTGTGCGTCGTGCACCACACAGCACCCTCCCATCCTCCCTCCTCCATCTCGTCCTCTGGCTCAGCCAGCCAGCGTGCACGCCCCACGCGCCCGCTCTCTCTCGCCGGTCGGCGCCGGAGTATTTTTGATGCTTGGAATGCCCTTGGGCGCGATCCATAATGTAGTTCCTGTGTACTTTTTTTCTGAAGGGGGTCATCTTTAGTGTCTGTCTCTGCAGCTTTCTCTTTTTGCGATGCCTCAATTCCCGCGCGACATGCTCAGTCGTCTTCCTAAACAGATTTTGCCGTGTCCATAATTTTCTTCTAGCTATTTTCCTATTGAAAGTGAATCGTTTACGGATTTGCGCAAGTCATATTAAATATCTTTTTTGACAATGACGATTAAGGACAAAATGCCTGTGGCAGTAGTATAAGAAGAGAAAAAGGGATCATGGAGAACGCTCCAGTCATCCATTTAAACCCATCTAATTCCGTAGGCATTTATCAGGATTTGAACCGAGGTCCCAAAGCTGCAAAGCGAGCAATTCAATTACTCCATGAGTCTTCGACGTCCGTTTTCCTTTCTCCGTTACAGTCCCGTTGCCCTGGTTGTCCTGCATCCATCCTGTCCTTCCCGTCATCGCAGCTTTCCCCCCCCCCTTCAGTCGTTCAGGTCTCGCAGTCGACCACGTCCGCCATCCCGCTCGCGCCTTCTCGTCTTCATATCCACATCCTCCTTCCCCGTACTCTCTTCCCGTCCTGCAACCGCGCCTGCCCCCCCTCCATCCACGCTCGCCCCCATGTTCTCCCGCGGCCGGTCCGCAGCCGCCCCACACCCCTTCCCGCAGCCCAGCCCACGCCGACCCCGCCCCGCCCCTCCCCCCCCCCGCTCCGCCCCGCCCCTCCCCGCCCCGCCCCATCCTTGTTCGTCCACCCGCCCCATCCACGCTCGCCCCCACGCTCTCCCGCGGCCGGCCCGCTGCCGCCCCACCCTCCCCGCCGCCCAGCCCACGCCGACCCCGCCCCACCCCACCCCATCCTCGCTCGCCCACCGGCCCCATCCACGCTCGCCCCCACGCTCTCCCGCGGCCGCCCCGCAACCGTTCCGCCCCCCTCCCTCCGCCCCCCTCCCTCCGCCCCCCTCCCTCCGCCCCCCTCCCTCCGCCCCGCCCCGCCCCGCACCACTCGCCTTCGCTTGTGAGCCTTCACTTCTCCTTGTCATCCTTCGTCCTCGCGCCGTCCTTCCCTCATGCACTCGTTTCATCCTCTCGCTCGCTGCTCGTGCCGCAGTGCGCCGGCGGGGACGGGGGCGGGGGCGGGGGCGAGGCGGGGCGCGCGGGCGCAGCTCGGCCAGTGATAAATGGGCGCGGGCGGCTGCGCTGCTGATGCGCTTAATGGAACTCAATTGGGGCGCGCCGCGCGGCGCGGGGCGGCCGCTGCTCTACAGCCACCACGCTCTGCCTCGCGCACTTGCACGATTGCAACGGCTCTTCGCGTTTTCATTGATATTCCGTACATTTTGCTGGCGGCTGACAACGAAAGAGAGTTCGTTTCAGTGTAGTCTGCGCCTAGCAATTTACGCCTGGCAACTGTTGTTCGGCTACTTTAGCATGTCCAAGATTCCGCTGACACATCTACCTTACATGGCTTCAAATCAAAGCAATAAAGCAACTCACTTGCTCTAGCAGTGTCAACAAAATGCTGGTCGTAATTGTTCTAATATACTTTCTTCTAAAAGTCTTTCTTTTGTGGAAATTCAATTCATTTGGAAATTTTAGTGATAGAATGAATTACAAGTAATTTTATTCACACTATTTTCTCATTGAATTCAATATATTTCAGTCTTTTAAAAAAATGTTCTGTATATCGACAAATGCCTTAGAACTTTTAATGTTTAGTTTACGGTACACTCCTACACTTTTTTCTTCGTCAGATTTATGTAGAGCACGAATATAAGAACTGAAAATGCCTGAAATGTATGGCTTATTCATGCATTATTTTATTAGTATTCTCATTCCACAACCTCCCAAATTAATTTATTTAATATCAAAAACAATTAAAAACTGTGTGACGAGCTATGGAGAGAAGTGCAATCTCTGCAAGTTTTCTTGCTCTCTGGGATCTCTATCGTAACGTATGTAAATATTAAGTTGAATTATGAATATTGCAACTAGTTTTTTGGCAAGAGTTGGTAAGAAATATTTTCTCCCATTTATTAGAAACTATTTGCAAAGACAAATCAGATATAGATTTAGTCTATTATTCCTTATCGTTTCCTTTATGACTTATCGACTTATGGCCCCCTTATCGACTTATGGCCCGAGAACATGGAGAACAATTATTCGAATAACTATACAAGTGTATTCCCCAATGACCTCAAAATAACGTGCGCATATAGTGAGGCTCTATTTATGTTCGGAACTAAAACAAGAAGCTATCTCCGCATTTATTCAAAGAATTAGGACTACTGGACCGAAAATAAAATAAGGTCATCGAGTTAGAAGCTGAGATACAATACTTGTTACAGACATGTTCTAGTCTTCTAGAATTATGGAGCACAAATCAGAATTATTTTCCTTTTTAATGATCAGTATAGTCTCTAATTATTTGAAAACTGTTTTGCAGTGTATTATTTGATGCCTATACTTTTAAATCTTCTATTGTCATCTGGCAATGTAATGTAAAATAATGTACGAGTATTGTACATTATTTGTACATGTATATGTATTGAATGTGAAGTTTTTGTAGTAGTTTTTTGACAAAAAATACTGATTAGTAGGTCTCGAGATACGGCACTTTCAAGCTTAACAAAGAGGGACTTAAAAGAATCACTTTCGTGGAATATTATTATTCGTTCAATATTTGTCTGTAATATAAAATTCTGGAAGCTCTATAGTATATTTCTGTAGTATATTTTGCCATATTTAAAACGGGAATGAACATTCGCGAAATATACACAACAATCAGTGTGAAGGCTGAATGAAGTCGAAAGAATTTTGAACGCGTAGCATAAAGAAATTAATTTTCATTTCATTTAAAGAATGCTTAATTTGAGGTTTCAAATAGTACGCAAAAATGCTCTCTTTTACAGCAGTGAATTGCACATCGTCCATTTTCAACGGAGTATACCATTGTTTATTTGAAATAGAAAAGTGCATTGACACCCTTTTTACGTTTACTATTCACTTGTTATTACGAAAACAAATTTTAACATCTGATATTGTTCTATTTACTATTTCTTTATTGCACATATTATTCGTACTATCAGTCAAGTGATTGGTAATCAATGTCAATATCTACTTACTTATTGTCAGGTCTTAGACCAAAATAAAACGTTACTCTTATTAGAGGTCAGTTAGCTCGGGCGGTTGAAAAGGTGGATCACCATTCGCTTATTGCTTTGCGTGAAATAGATGCATAAATGGGACGCGTGTTGAATGCGATGTTTTGTAGTATATCTTGTATGCTTCAACGGCCTTGTAAAGGTGCTTCCATTTCATTTAATCAATTAGTAATATTTTAGTGATTGTTATGCGTCGAAACAAGTACTATTAAGTCATAGTACTATTCTGTCTGTATTTTGAGGTAAAAAAGCGTCGGAATTTTTGTGTTGACTAAATTCGAGGATGTTCCATGTCTGTGGTGAATTCAGGAGCCACGCCGTTGAGTTGGAAATGCGCCTTTGAAGGAAGTCAAATTGGCGATTATTTTGGGAAGTAGCTAAATGCCTCCAAATACGATAACTCGTCCAACTTGTTTTATTCGTAGCTCTATGTGCAAGGCATTCCACAGGTGTCTTACTTATAAGAAGGTTTAAGTTATATGTCAAAAATATACTCTCGCTCGAGGTAATAACGTGCTCCCACGTGGAGTGGGCCCTAGTTCAACTCCCGGCTGTGCCCCACCCAGTTTTGCCGGCGCGCCGCGCCCCGCGGGTGGAAATAGCGCGTGATCAGATTAGGCCACCTAGTGGGCGCTTATCGATTGGACCCAATGTTTTAATTAAAAGATTGGATCGGGGACATGGTTGTGCATTATCCCTCTAATGTGAACTAAAGTCGCTAACTAGGTTCCTGGTATTTTAGTGCGGAGCTGCCCGTCAATCAGATCGTGCCTAGCTTGCGCATGAATTATCTCCACGTTCGTAATTTAATTGTCCTCGCAGCGTGTAGGACAAAGGTCTGGATCGAAAGCGTTGGCGTGAAAGGTTAATGCATGAAAATGCTTTGCCTAAGTACTATGTTCCGAACTCTTTTGCCCCCGTCATACGTTACTGTTCAGTACTATTTTGCTTTCGTGATACGCTAATGGAAATTGTAGGAGCATGAATGGCTCACCTGATAGAGAGGAGTGTGATATATATGCTGAAAGGAAAAACAAAGTGAGAATAATGCTTCAAAATATTAGTACGAATATCACCACTCGGTAGAGGAGGCGTACTTGACTTTGTAGAGGAAGAGTAAATATGAAAGAGAATTGCAGATGAAAGAAGCAATGGCGCAGATCTCGTATGTTAATGAATAGAGAGTAACAAAATCAGAGAGGGGTGAGTAATGTCTCAAGATACATTAACAAAAAAGTTGTAATACAGCAACTTGACAATTTAAATATAACTCATCTAATAATTTTAACAAGATTTCTTGATAGTTGGTTGTTGACCCAAAGCCTGGAGTACTCTCTGGAATAATATATAACAAACATCTGTATATCTTGTGGCATCCTTTGTGAAGGAAAGCGAGATGGGGTTGCGATACTTTGTCAGTTTTATGAAGTCTAGGTGCCTTCTGGGGATCTCCATCATCGTCCGTCGAACATGACGATCTTGCCTCGAACTGTTATTTGTATTTCGCACTGGGAATACTCCTGCATTGTTTTCGTATTACCATTTTCGTGATGTTCGGAAGAGTATTAATTAGTGTAGTCAACAAGAATTTTCTCATTTTTCTTCTAGATTCATTGGCAGGATTTCACAATATCTTTCAACTTATCCTACGGAACTCGAGAGATCATTTTCAGAATGACATCAGAAGCGATGCCAACGTAGGCTTCCGCGGCCGGTGTCAATAGGTACTTGGCTGTCGGGGAGACACCACGTCCATGGTGCCAACGTTTGGGCCTCCATTCTGCAACCTTGTCGCCCTGAGGAAGGTCGCAGAATGGTGGGCGATACATTGGCACCAGTGCCTAGGATGCAACGTGTCCCAGGCAGCCAAGTAGCTACAGAAGTGATGCTATTCCCATTGCTGTGAACTGCTCGCAGAGGTGAGAGTGATGTAGGAAGAAGATGAACCGCGCACTTCCCGCCCGCCCTAACCCGAATCCTACGAACCGTTGGCACCAGTGCCTAGGATACAGCGTGTTCCGGGCAGCCAAGTAGCTTCAGAAGCGATGCTATTCCCATTGTCGTGGACTGCTCGCAGAGGGAGAGGGATGTAGGAAGAAGATGAACCGCGCATTTCCGGCCCGCCCTATCCCGAATCCTGCTCTTCGGGGAGGCGTAGCCGACGTCGTCTGTGCTGCGTGGGAGCTTTCGGTGCGCCCGGCGCCGGGGCTGCAGGTCCCGGGTCGCGCGCAGCTGCTCCTCTGATTCACGGCGCCTTCAATTGCGCCGCCGCCGCTTCGGGCTGCGCGCTGATTTATCGCTCCGCACCCACGTTCGGCTTAGAGGCCCCACGCGACGGACACCCCGCAGTGACGCTCCAAAGTTTAATTTCGCCCCGCGTCTCCCTCTCTCTCTTATCTCTTCCTTTTAATTCGAGAACCTTTAAGGACACGGCGGGGCTCGATGGTTCGAGTCCTACTTCTTTTCCGTCGAAAGAATATTTTCGTACAATCAGCGATAAAAAGGAATCCACTCAAAACTTTTTCAAATATTTTTCTACATTTCTTTCGTTTTCTTAGCTCCTCTCGGGTCTGCCGTCGCGCGGCGCTAGAAGCGTTTCTTCGGCCAGTTTATTCAGAATATTAAAATGGAATTCTTGAGTGGCGTGCTGCCGCAGGGAGGCGGCGGAGGCGAAGGAAGGAAGGAAGGTCGGTCACCCGGCGGAGAGGAAGGAGAAGAAAGCGGAGGAGAAGGAGCGAGGCGGAGGGAGAGAGAGCGCGGCTTTCAGAGCGCCGCTGCGGAATATTGCTGCTGCGTAGCGAATGGAAACGTAGCGCCGTTCTAATCACGCCGTCCGGGCCGCGCGCGCGCGCCGCTCTGCGAAGGAGTATCGGCGTGTTTGTCGAGAAACGCTCCAGAGCTAATCTCGGGCATCGCGAGGGCTTTTTATTTTTTCCGCCGCTTGCGCTGCGCTGCGCTGGGCTGCGCGGTGCGGATTATGCCGAGAGCGAGCCGCCCCGCCTCGCCCACGGAGCTGCACAGGAGGATTACCACTCGGCTTAAAGGCCCAGCGCCACCACCCGCGCCGAGTCTCTCGATGCCGACAAGTTTTGCAGGAGGATTTGGCCGCCACGTCTTCCTACGACTGCATCTCTCTCCCTGCCTTCTCCGGTATTATATCGCCAAGTAACTACAATGTCATACGACGCAGGATTAAGAATATCTGTGTTGTATATTTGGCGATGATAAGAGTTTAAGTACCCCCGAATACATTAGCACTAAGTTAGCGGTTGCTTTGTTTTGTTGGAGAATTAAGATATTTTATTTATTCCCAATTATGACCCTTAAATATCATTTCGTATTTTCAGTAATCCTTTTTAATATGTTTTATTTATTTTCTTATTTGTTATTAATATAGCCCGTACGTTCAGGCATTGATTTAACCTAAAATAGGTACGCAAAAGGCATTTATTGTTACTAAAATATGAATGAAAAAAAGGCACTTATTCTGGCTAACGTAGGAACCAAACCAAAATCACCATTTAAAAGTAGAGTACAAAATTAATAATTAAATCACTTACATTTTTATTCTAATTCTAATTTAAAATTTAACTTAAATTAAACTGATTAATTTATTTTTTTTATTCTAAACCTAATTAAAATATACATTAGCACTAACTTGAAAACTGCCTTTTCTTCGTAATCATGATCGCTCTTGACCATCCGGTTGACGACTTCTGTGACTTGACGGAATGCTTCTGTGGACTCCCTTTTGAATCTTGAAATGGAAGCAGTGAAAACGGAATTGTAGATTTCGTTCTTCGCCCTTGGGTAATCGCCAAAAGGGAAGAGAGAACAAGAAGGAACTGAGAAGGGCACAATCATGTTAAGACAGCTCTGTTCTCAAACGGGATCCGAGGCCATACACAAACATAGAATGAGATTTCTCGTGAGTGAACAAGTCTATAAGCATCAATGAAAAATATCAATACTCTTCAGTGGTATCATTTTCCTTTCCCTTTTAGATTTTTAACACAACCTGACACTGGAGCCTCCGCGTACACGACCGTGCCTTAATGTTGTCCAGTATTGCAGGTGTATTTCCAACTTGATAGAGATTGGTGCTAGGAGGGATAAAGGGAAAATAATATTTAAAAAAAGGCATAAAAGGTCATAAATAAGGAATAGAAAGGCACAAATCAGGCAAAACGCTAAAAATAGGTATCAGAAGTTAAAATATGCAAAAAACGACGAAATGAAAATCTACCATAACAACTCCAGAAGTACAATTCACTGATTCCTTTTGTTAAAAGTCATAAAATCGTAACGATTATAAAAAGGCATTTTTCCAAACGTCCTGTCTGTGGTTATTAACATTTCTGCCTTCCATTCCCTTGTTTCTTTTCCTGACATTTGCGCCATGAATATTGTAATTCTAACCCATCCCCGACTTTCAGTTCCTTATTTATGATTAACATTTTCTTCTACTTTCTGCTTTTGCTTTTCGTAATTGTTTCGTGTATTTTTACTGCTTCTCCTTTGCTTTCTCCCCGTTCATTTCTTTTTATCCATACATTTCACAACTACCTTCGTTCTCACGTTTGTTTAGTTCGATCTTGTCTTTATTTCTCCCCATCCTTCTCTCCTTTTCCCCATTGCCCCTTTCTGCCTTGCGGCTGCCGCTGCTCCGTGGGCGTGCGCGTGCGCGTGGCGCGGGGCCGCGTGCGGTCGCGTGCTGGCCTGCGGGCGAGGCCGTGCTGTAAATTCGAAAGCGCTTACGCCGCAGCCTCTTAAGGGGGATGTGTTCTTCGAGATTTCCGAGAGCGGCGCGACGGCGCTCAGAGAGGCGGCGAGGGGATGGAGGTCGGGGAACGGCGCGCGTCTGCCTGTAACGCCCCCGCACGCGCGCGATACTCTTTTTTTAAGGCGCCTCGGATCCTGGGACGACGAAGATTAACTAGACTGGCGATGTAATGCGCCAACGTACACATGTCCGTTTAATTGCCGATACTTGTCTCGCCGTCGGACATTTTTTCTTTGATATTTATTTGTGAAGACTTGAGCCTGTGAGATAAAATACGTTACGAGCTCATTTGCCGTTATATCGCCTTCTTCCAGGGCGAGATTCAGCGTCCTTCGACATAAAGCGCACGCCCTAAAACGTAATAATCTGCGCGGGGCTTCGGAAGGGCGCGTCTCGGGCCGAAAGGGCTGATTCGACAGTAAAATTCCTCCCGCGCCGACTATAAAGGTTTCCTCTCACGAACGCCGCCCCCCCCTGCCCCGCCCAGCCCTGTCCCTCTCGCTTCCCCTGCGCAAGAAACGGTGGGCCCGGCCGCGCCGCACCGCTCCCTGCGTGACTTTTAGCGATGGCGCTCCCTAGATACCCTTGCTGCCTTGTTCCCTCCAGCATAGCAGCGTGAATAGAGCCTCCGCCGGGATATATCGCTGTCCTCCATCTGGGTATTCCCGGCGCGACACTGGAGAAAGGTTGGGCGGGGGGCGGGGAGGGCGTCTATATTTACCCGCGCGCCGTAATCGGCCTGGCAATCGGGCGTAATTCATGGCGCGCGGCCGCGCCGGGAGTCGAACACGCGAGCGCCGCCGCCCGTGCGCGGTCGATCCCCCTCCCCTTTGCCGCAGCCGGCGACGCGTTCCAGGGCGGCGAGATGAAGCTCTTGGTAGAGCGATCTGTGCCGCGCCGTCGGTGGTGGGCCTTTCCACCCTCGTGACACTGAAAGGTGCCTTCTGGGCAGGGCGGTCTAGTCGTGAAAGGCTGTTTGTCGCACTTTCGTTCGTCGAGCCTCACCGGGCTTGTGAGTCAGTTGTCGGTTTACGAGGACACTCCTTTTTCTGGTGCTTGTAGGGGGTTAAATTATTGACAACTCTACATTCCAGCTCCACAAATTATTGACATGTGTATTGATCCATGTTTCCGAACACATTAACTACTATGTTCATTAGTCCTATTCGTGTAGTGAATACTTTATCCCGGGATGTGGTGATGCCGTGCTAGATTGTCAGATCCGGCACCAGCCTACGCGTCGGCTTGCGGCGATTTCTCTTCTCACGAATCTCCACCAGTGGGGCACCGCCCCAGCCGGGACAAGCAATAAGCTCCCGACTGATATTCCGGCACGTATGGCAATGCACTGTATGATAGTGTAAGAGCGTGCCAGTATAAGTAGACGAGAGTATAAGGAAGAGGTAGTAAGGAAGGAAGGAGAGAAAATTGTAAGTGTTGGGCCCGTTTGTTAACATACTTCTCCTTCATTCGCCTTCATAATTGATTAGGGAAGTCATGGAAAACTACTGATCACAGCAGCCCGCCGCTAAAATTGTCTTGCTGAATTCGATCTAGCTTTATGGCTAGTGTCAAAAACCAGTCACTGTCGGGACTCGAACCCTAGGGCCTCCCGATCAGAAACGCTACAGAGTCTGCGACTGTGTCATTGTGTCGCAGTGCCAGTGCAAACTCTGTGCCAGTTTAAATTTCTGGAGTACAAAACAAGCCTGCGTGCGATTTCCACCGAGTCCACCCTTTTTCTTAACTCTAATGACACCATTTCACCATCAACTTCAGTATATCATTATTCACATTCTTCTAAATATAGATCACATCGTTTATCATGCTTATACCAAGGACATTATACCTGTATTAGATCATAAAATATTTGGTGGATCATCAGCAAGAAGTTTCTGTCGGTCTCATGTTGTATTCTTTCTTATTATTGCATTCGCTGGAGAGCATTCCTTGTTTTCAGGGAGGGGGATGAAGGCTGCGGAATGCGGGTTTGTTATTGAAATCTAATGACGAACTTTTTGTATGTTCATTCAAATGCAGGGGAAGAACCTCATGCCTTACATTTCAGAAGAGAAAATAAAATTGTATCGAAACTGATTTTTAGAATAATGTTTACGTACCTTAGTATACATGATGGCAGGTTGGTTTTAAATCTCCAACGCTTTGAATTCAAATACCAATCTCCAATAACCAATACCCAATACTACCAATTTCGTATAATTAGTTATCAGTGTCGATGTCGCATGTAACATATTTTATTTATTATAAAAGACGGAAGCATACCTGAGGCGAATATCAGTTTCAATTCACAATATAACTTAAAATGTGACTTAATAATGAAACTTAATTTCCCTCCAGGCAGTGACCCGTGGCCAATGGTATTCATATTAGTTCGGCCGAATTCGTTCGCTCCAATTCTTTGCCGCGTGCACTTATTTCAAAATTTGAAGGTAATCTCCGCATTGCCCTTCTTTGACCCGCTTACGTTGGGAAATGTATATGAAATTCACCGATCATATGCGCCTCAAGGCAACGGCCAAGAGAAACGGAGTGCAGCACGCCTGCAGGATAGGTTGTCCCGGAACACCGCAGAGCCGCGCGGGTAGCCTAGGTGCAGGCGGTATCAATCTCGGGCGCTCTAAGCGCCCCGCTTCAGCCCCGCGCCCTCGCCCTGCAGCGTCGCGTGCTTGCAGTGCATCGGGCGGTGGGGATGGGGCGCCATTCGCGGCGAGGGGCGGAAGTGTTGATTAGTGTGGGGGCTTTTTTCAGCACGCGTGCTGTCCGGCGCGTTCTAAAAATGGCCTCCGTCACTTCTTTCTCCGTTTCTGTTAGGAGTGGTCTTCTCTTCGCACAGTAACGTTCACTCTTAAACCTCTTTTCATGGAATTACTTTCAATGAAAATATTCTCGCAACAAATACATGTACTCTACTCTGTTAATATTGTTTTTTGATTTTGTTCCATTTTCTTGAATATACTCGTATGTTGAGGACAAAGTATAAGACCACGGAGAGTAAACTTTGTTGGTTAATTGCAAAATGAATATTTGTGGGTTTTTAATTATCAACAGTCGCCTACTTATGTGTGCCACAATCGCAAAGTGACACAACGCTTCTTGGCCCACAAAGAACACTAGTGTAGGTGCTGGCGGCGGAACCCGTCTTCTCCATTTGGGTTCGCAGAAAGTGTTTGGCCCCCATGACTAACCCTCAAAATGTATCCACAGAAAACTATTTTAATGGAGGAAAAAAAACACACAAACATATTTTTACACAAAAAAGGCTTTAATCATAAGTACCTCGCATCAAGCAGTACATAACAAACCGTCTCTACGGCTGGAGTCTAGGTCTGTCTCAAAAATAAATCAAAATACTTTGGTGTGTTATCTAATCGCTCGCTCTCGTTCGTGTCTGGTGATCCTGGTTCATAACTTTCCGTATCTCTTCAATTTCTCGGTTGGGGCCGTTCGTCGTTGTCTTGCAGTCGAAAATATCGATTATGTTGCGTTTCCTGTCATCATTCGGCATCTAATACCTGTTTCTCACGCTACTATTACAGCGCTATCTTTCCAACTCGATTGGAATTTAAACTAGAACCGTTGGATTATATGAGCGCGCATTCCTTGCGCCTCATTTACCTTTCGACCAACGTGCGACTGCCACCCAGAAGATGATGCACAGTAATTTTCACGCAGAGATTCTGGTTAGGTCTAAAGGCCCATTCACAATGCAAACATAAGCATAAGCATGGCGTTAACATAAAAGTTAGGACTACGTCTACAAGTGGACTCATTCACAATGCGTTCGCATAAGCATAACACGTAAGACGTTAACTTAACAGCTTGCAAGCTTCAAGCTTCTGTGCTTATGCTTATTTCAGACAGGGAATGAGCCAATCACAGTTCGTTAACTCAAAATCGAGTATCGAAGTCGATCGTGTCGATTCGTGTGCTGCGTCTCATAGCCAATAGAAACTCTTATTTTGCCTGTGTTTATGTTCGACATTGTGAATACGCCAACTCTTCGCTTGTGTTAATGTCGATGTCTATGTGTTATGCTTATGTTTGTGATTGCATTGTGAATGGGCCTTTATTGATAGGGAGGACGTGAGCAGTCGTACAAAGTCGATGCCTACGTAATTTTGTCAAGAGATTGAATATTTAAAATTTCGCTTGTAGAAAAGTATTTATATTTATAGGTAGGAATTCATTTGAATGACTGTAAATTAAATAGTTTCTTTTTCATGAAAGTGTGTTCTGTTCTAAACGGAATAGAGTGTTACCCACATTATTTCAACACTGGCATCTAATAAAGTGACGAAATTTTTAAATGCTATATTGCTCATTAGCAAATTTTCACTTCAGAAATCATTCTTAAATTTCGTAAATTCCACTTGCTTATATTTTACTATACATAATGGCTCAGATAAACGTCACAAACTTCTGGGACACGTAAGGGGATCGAAGGTCACTTTTTGGTAATGAAATCTGAAAAGAGATTTCATTAAAGGGAGTTACATACGTGACATCCCGACATCTCGCCCCTGAGTAGTAGGCAATTCATTGTGCACTACCATGTGGAAGTTACTCGAACCCACGGCAAACTGCGCATTGACAATGACCAAGTAGAATTTTTATCTTATTGTTGAGCTTTTATAATAATGCATAAGATGTCCTCTATATATTTATAGACAGTCAAATTTTTTTGTAAGTATTTTATGAGATTTTCTCAATTTCTTACAAAAAAAATTGACTGTAAAAATGTAGAGGACAAATTATGCACAATTATATTGTAATAATAAGACAGTCGTAGCATAAGAAATATTAAGCTCCTACTACAGTTCATTTCACGGCCAAGAAATTTGATGCATGCCTGGTAACGGCGAAGCACGTTCTGACGCTTCGTTTTGAAAATACCTGGTGTAATCTGAATATAGCAGCCTGCGGCTGATATTCTGAACAGTAGGTTTTCCACAGAAAAAAATGTAGGATTGCTGATCTGCTGACGTCGGATACGAATCAACAGGATCGCTTCTGCCAATTACACGATCGACCGCAGTCCCCGTTGATTCTTTCCCACGTCTTAACACTGAAATGACATTCGCGATGTGACATCCACTGGCGGAAGTGCTGAGTAGATTCTTGTACTCTAAACGTGACTGAGTATGGATTTGGAAGTGTCAGAGTTCTATCCAGTTCTGCCTTGACGGCATCTATGCCTAGAACGCGGTGTCTCCCGGACAGCCAAGTAGATATCCAACAACTTGTTCACAGATAAGACAAATACCCGGATCTTCACCGCGATTGTGTAGAAAAGCAACCTTGTTTGTACGTAACTTTCGATAATAAATTCGTTTGTTTACTGTTGTTGTATCACATGTGTAACGTGTTCATAAAATAAGATTTCCCACCACGTGTTCATTGTTAAAAAGCGATTGACCCCTCTACACGCACTATAGGTCTGTATCATTTATTGTGAACCTCTCTGTATTTGTAAGATTTATGCGGCATTGCATGTCATTCTTAACATTCCATAACAGAACGGATGCTATAAAAAATTGATTAATAAATGTGAGTTGCTGCATCAAATTATGATGTCATTTCCTTATTGTTATACCTGAATGGAATGATTATTTGAAGGATAGATGATAATGACGAAATTTTATGATAGGTGACAGGGCGGTGGTAGGACTAGAGGCAGAGAGAAATGAGAGAAATTCTAGAGAGCATACCTTGAATTCTATTTGTCCAACACACATTCACCATGAGTCGACCGACATATAAAACCCGGAATTCAGAGATTGAAAACTAGTGTCCTTGTCGTTACAATTGGACCAAATTATTTTCCTTCGCATCTGCCGTGAATTTCGAATTCCGCTGCTCAAATACAACGCCGGTCCAGGTCTGTTGCATCGAGGAGTTGGGAGCTGTAGGGCACTAATTAGTGGTGCCCGGTGTAAACCTCGTTCCGCGCGCGGCTCCGCGTCCTGGGCGTTCGTTTGTTTGCCCCAGTTCCCCGACTGCCCGCCAGAGGCGCAGTTACATCTCGCCACCGCCGCCGTTGCCATTGTGCTCGCGGTATCGCCGTTGAAGTTGTGTCTCGCGAAGAGGCTCTATCAGTTACAATTCCGCGAGATAACTCCGCATTCCTCTCTCGTCGCTCGCCGACAGTCTTGTTAGGAGGAGTTGTAATTGTTTTAGCCAAGTTTTAATAGACTTGTGTTACCCGACAGGCAGCTTCTTTTGCTTTTGTATGCAAATTAATGTACTTATAAGGATACCCGCTCCAGCTTCGGCGAGTTGGCTGCGTCCAGGAGCTCGAGCACTGAGGAAGTTGTATGCACCAAGTTTCTTAGCCGGCTCCTGGCTGTATTCTCCGTATTGTTTTAATTTTATTGGAGATGAGTACATGAAAACTTCTTTCCGCAAATTGTAACGGTTTGTCTAAAGATAACTTTGAACTTTTATTACAAACACGTGTACATCGAAATCCTTTGTTTCTCTGCAGGCTTTACCTTTAATGGATTAGACCTAAGAAACAAATGCTAAGGTTTTATTAGCATAGTTTAAATCTTTTCAAAGTAAAAATAACGGTTTTGCAGCTTGTTGTTTATTTCAGAATGACACTGCGTTCTTGAATGTAAATCGTGGGACGGATCCTTCTGGCGTTGGAAAAGAAAATTGGAAAGGAGACTTTCACTAACTGCGCGAATTATTTTGTTTGGAAGCATTACAACATTATTAGTTGTCTAACTTAAACTAACAAAACAATACGTTTTTAAGAATGGGCGTATTTTTTATATTTGCCACGCAACTTCCACCGTTTAATGTCGAATAAAATGTTCTCCTTTATAAGCTAAAAATAAAATAAAACTATATCAGACTTTCCTAGTAATTGAAAATACGCGTACGGTATATTTACATACATTTTTAAACCATTGCTGGATTTTTATTCATCATTCCATTGCTCCTTCGTGAGAAATATTACAAAATATTGAATTAATTCGTTACTAAATAAAATTAGCCAATATCATTCGGTTGCGTTTACTATGGGTAATTGAGGACTGCTCTCACTGTCCTGATATACTTCATTATTTAACGTCAGACCAATCCCAACTATTACACGTGAGTAATGTACGCAAAACATGGGTTCATACCAACTTTTGCCCAGTGGAGGGAATAACAGCTTTTACAATGGAGCTTGCAGTCTGACCGGAACCTCAGAAGTTATTGCAGGTGTTTGCACTCTTACAGTCAATACGTCAATATTACGACAGTTCCTTTTCTGACGCTTCAATATCGTTATTCAAAAATATATTATACATTTTGATTCGTCAGTGTATTCTGTCATTCACTCCTCTTCCTTCACCTGACCTCTCACCTCTGCCCCCGCCGTGTTGCTCTTCTCGCCAGAGGAGGAATGGTTGAAACGAAGGAGAGGTGTGAGGGGCGGTGAGCGGCCGAGAGGACGTGGGCGAACGTAGGAGGGAGCGTGAGCGAGGGCACGGGGGTTCGGACGAGGCGCAAAGAGAGGTGGGGTGGGGTCGTGGGGAGGGGGAGGGGGGGACGGGGTGGCCGCGCGCCGAGGTGCGCTTCCGCCCCGGAAGGCTACAATTTCCGGGCTGCAGAGCGGGGGCGGCTTGATCGGGTTGGCGGCGGAAATCCGCGGCTTCGCCCTCCAGCGCAGAGGACGTCCCCGCCGCCCACGCCGCCCCGCCGCCCCCGCCGCCCCCGCCGCCCCCGCCGCCCCCGCCGCCCCCGCCGCCCCCGCCGCCCCCGCCGCCCCCGCCGCCCCCGCCGCCCCCGCCTGCGCCGCTGCATCTGCTCTATTAGGCAGCCGCCCCCGTAGGATAGACGCGTTGTGTGCCTTTGCTCTGTCCGCGCCCGGTTGCCTCTATTCACGAGCGCCCTCTGTGCGCATCCATTGAAGATAGTATGTGTGCCACGAGCGCGCTCTTCGGATCATTTGTGCTCAAATCCGAACGGTTTGTCGCTCTTTCACCAGTTCAGTGACTCAGTGAGTTACAGATGGCAATGTCGGAGAGAGACACCTCAGTCTAATTTTCCCAATCTGTGTAAGGTACATACTCTTGCTTGCTTATTATTGTGGAGAGTTCACCAAATTTGCATCGTTTTAAGCAGTCAGTAAAATTGCATATCGTCAGTTTGTAGTTATTTTATGTTACGATATGAATGTATAAATAGTATAAATATTGGATTTGTAACTGCTACAAAATGAATAGTGACAAAGAACACTTGAGGGAAGAATCAGCGTGGATCGTCGGTTACCATGAACGGGAGATTGTTGAGAAGAGAATTGGGTTCAATTCGCTAGAGAATGGTCGCCTTGATTATCCATGTGATATCAAATAGATAAAACCCAAATAACAGCGACTTCCGGGAAGATTAGATAAAACCCTGTAGTTACTAAACAGTGGGGAAGGAGATTTCCAAGTGGAAATGAAGAAGGAAACATTTCTGATCGATCCCTGATGTGTGAATTCATGAACAATGTACTTGTTTTGTGTTTAGAGCTTGAAGTGTTTTTATTTAAACTACCACACGTGAGAGGCCAGCTAATGTATTTTTTGGCGTTACAGACGGTCGCCGGCACTTCATGTTCGGGAATGTATGGTTCCGAAGATTCTTAACATTTTTTCTTTTTAGCAAAATATCCTCACTGGTCCAGCTATAACCTTATACAATTTCACAACTTTCACAAACATCCTGTGCTTGCACATCTAATAGTATGTTCATTTATGCATTAGTTATCGTCCTTTACTATCCTAGTAGGAGGGTACATTTTGATCTTGAATATAAAGGACGCACGCTAACCTCGGAGTTCTCTTGTGTCTCATCTATGATGCATTTCCTCAAGATAAATGCCCTCCTCCTCCGTGTAACCACTACACAAACCACCGCGGCGTTGGAGGCGGCGCCCGGCAACGCCCTCCCCCCTCTTCGAGTGGCGCCCTCCCACTGGCGTGCGGCGAACCACAGCGCGCGTTTCTCATTGCACCGCCAACTCACGGGCGGCTGCTTCGCGCGGCGCCCGCCGCCCAAACGGCGCGCGACGGTCGCCTCAGGGAAAGGAGCGCCTCCCGCCGCGCTTCCCTTAAGCGCACGCCAGCAGTCAACTCTATGACCCTGGGACTATTAGCTCTTGTTGTGGTTGAAAACCTTGCGAGAGTGAATTTCTTAACATAAATGCGCTTTGCCATTATGATTAGAAAAATTCTCTCGGTACTGTTTAAATAAGCCAAATAACTGTTTTCGATTGCCGAGTGCCAAAACAAACCAACGCTACCGTTAGAAATCTGCGCCGGGTAGTAGGTGAAAAGTAGGTGTGCTCATGTTCAAGCCAGGTACAAAACACCGTTCCGGCGTGGACCCTTCCCGGGAGGCCTCCTCTCTGCGCTCTCTCATCACCCGCTCCCTTCCTCTTCTGCCTCTCGCGTGTCGCTCTTCCCTGCGGTAATTGTAATTCCTCTTCCTGAAATCTCGATCCCTGGCGCCTTCCGTCACCATCTGCACCTCACTGTCTGTTTACTTCTGCTCTCCAGTCCCTTCACCCCCATTTTCCCTTTCCATTCCCTGTGCGTTAACCCATCCTGAAATCGGGTCGGCTATTTCTCGTAGCAGCCCAGTTATTTAACCATGACACTACACCCGTAACCGGTAAACCCAGCACCGTCCTCGCCTCAGTAGAAGACTCCGCCTCCCGCCTTTCCCCTGTCGCGTCTGCGCTCTGTGCGTCGTGCGCTCCGCCGCGGATGCGCCTTGTGACCCCGCGCAAATTCATCGCGCCTAATTGGCCGTGTCAAGAGCATAGAGTAATGATTTAGTCTATGGTTTAGACCCACTCTCGGACGCGGTGGGCGCTGATGGGCGCCCACGCTGCCCCTGGCGGGTGCAGCGACGGAGAGGGGCGGCAGAGCGACCGCGGCGCTCGTCCACAACGCAGCGGCACGGAGAATGTGTTCGCCGTGTCGGTCATACAGGTGACGGTGGTAATGGTAGTCATGGAGATGGCGGTGGTGCAGGAGGCGGTGACAGAGGATGTAGGTAGTGATTGTCGGTGAAGGTTATGGGGATCTTGGCGAAGCGAGATACCTTGTGGCTGAAGGTAGTGGGAGCGACGGTGACGTTGGTGGTGGTGGTGGCAGGTTCCATTAGTTCCATTACATGCGGTGCTGGGGAGGGTGCGAGGGTCCTGAGGTCGCTGCGGTGGCGGTGCCGGAGAAGGTGCGTTGGCAGGTGCGGGTGTAGCGGTGACGTGATCAGTGGCTGTTGTCGCAGGGGTGGAGGAGACTGATCATCAAATGGCGGAGGTGGTCGCTCCCCGCTACCTCTGCGGCCGCCCGCGCGCAGGTCGATAACGCTGTGAGTGGCCGGCGACGAAGCCTCTCCTCTGCCCCCCCCCCCCCCCGCTCGCCGACCACGCGTGGCGCAGGGCAGCGACGTGCTGTGGGCGCCAGAGGCTGCTGATTGGTTTTAATTTTTCCAGGGCGGAGTTGAAATCGATGTTGTGCACCAATTTTATCCCGTGATGCACGCAGTATTTCAGTTGAATTATTAGTTGCACAAAGCTCTTGGATTTAATAGAGATGATTACGACTGAATTTCCTGCACTGTCAGCAATTCAATCATTACAGATAAGTGCATGTCAGTGATGACGGTAGATAGATCGCCATTATGATGGAACTATTACTGTGAGGTTATTTCTGAATAAATATATACCAAAAATATAAATTAAAATGGAGTACGTTCGTGAGTATCATAATGATTTATGCATATCTATGTTAATAAGCTTCTAATTTTAAAGGATCTAGTAGAATATCCGCCGAAATACAAACGAAATTCGCAGTAACTTAAATCCTCGGTAAGCAGGCGATTCTCTGCTGTTTTATTTTTCAAATTAAATGCATTTTTTGCGTACGGCAATTTTTTTTTTCCCAAACGCAGTCAGTTTGTTCTGTGCATGATTTTTGTTAATATTTACACTACTAGTTGAATGTGGCGTCGCCGACGCGGTAAACTGTTTTAAAAGTATTTTCATGTGTTGAAAATTTGAGCGAAAAATGCCTTTGGGTACTGGAGTTTAATCAACGCCACTTACATAGACTATTTAAGTGGCGTTGGTTTAGTTCCCGGAATACTCGCTGAGATCACAGCTTTTATTTTTCATTTACTCGGACACTCGAAAAGGGTATATGCATATTTGGGAGCAATGGCTCCAGTCGATGGTTCGAAATATTTTCTGGAGCATACGCAGACACACACTTCCATCCATTTTTAGATAATATGATTTATATCGACTTTCTCTGTTGCGAGTGCCCCTTTTCCCAGGTGGCCGGGTGTGTATTGAGACATCGGTGTTGCGTGCTCAGGGTCCTTCATAGGGAATGGCCTGCACTTGAATTACAAGCTCGTGTCGAATCGCCATTCCCTACTTCCTCACGGCGAGCCTCTGCTATTGCTGTCTTTCATTCCTCCCATGAAACGACTAAAATTGGGCGTTTATTTCCAGACTCCACTATTTATTTCTCCGTGCGAAACACTGATTTGGAACTAAACTGACAAGGTTTATGTTTAATGCAGCTGAAACCCAGTACAAAATTATCGGAATCCTCTGGGTATTTCCAAAATGAACGGAAATGAGGTGTGAACAAAGGGAAGAGAATAGTATGGGATAGTATGAGAGCAAATTACAAAGGGCCATTCAAAAAATAGGTTCTCACAATTTGGTCCTTTCTAAACAGTTTGCTGTTTTTGAACAAATCTCTTACTCCCCCATGAGATAAACATTCCATTTTAAAGCGTATATCCCCCTCTACTTCCTGAGTTCAAGGAAATTATTTAATTAAAAATGAAGAAATTGCATACTTTTTTTAAAAACATTTATTCAGATTAAATGACAGGACACTTTTTTTTCTAAATTTTAATGTTAATTTCTGTTAATATAACAATGTATTATATTTCGATGTAAGAATGATTCTCCGGAATCATTTTCCTTGCAATGACGGCTACGCACACATGAGTTGGATGTTTCAAACCTTAAATGTAATGGTATTTGTCTTGACCCCTCCATGTTGTCTTCTGTTGGAAGTTTTCTACGTGCTGCCTGTGCGTTGGACCCGTGCGCTCGCCGCCCCTCCTTCCCTCCCAGCGCTGCGCGGAAGCCCCGCATGGGCGCGTCCTGCGCGCTAATGAAAAATATCTCTCGGCCGCGACGGTGGAGGCAGCCGGCGCCGCGTGATTTGTGAGGTGGCGCTTGCCGAGGGCTCAGCCCCCCACCCCACACCACCCCACACCACACCACCCAACCCCCCACCCCACCCAACCCCGCCTCGCCTCGCCTCCCACGCTCACCACCAGGTCCCTCCACTCATCCTCAATCCCCGTCCCTCTACTCAGCACCGCCAAGCCCAAGAATCTTCTCTCCACGCCCTCCGCCCCTTCTATCCACTATCTGCTCCTTCCCTCGCTTCGCTTCTCCTCTCTATGCAACCATCTCATCCCCTGCCTCTATCCCGCCTTTTCGTTCTTTCCCTTCACCCTCAATCCCCATTCCTCCTCTCCACTTCCTGTCCCTTTCCTCTCCGCCTCTTTTTATACCTTCTCTCCCCGCCCCAGTTCTCATTTGGGCTTTTTCTGTTTCTCTCCTCGCTGTGCCCTTCTTCGCGCCTCTCCCTTTCTCCTCAGGCCTAGCCCGACCCACCTCTTTCAAGTCCGTGTCCCGCCCATCCGTGGTCGCCTCCTGCCCGCCCCGCCCATGGGTCTTCCGTGCCACACGCGCCGCCGCGCCGCCAGCCGGCGCCCTCGCCTCGCCCCTCGTTGGCGCTCCCAGCGCGCCTCTCAGTCACGGCTGCTGTTTTTGCGCCTGCCCGCTCGCCCGCGCTGGCCCGCCTTTCTCCAACACCCCGTCTCGGCGCATCACACATACTCTGCTTGCTGCGTCCAGGGTCCTGCCCTCGTCGTTTCGTCGGTATTTGTACCGACGTCCCTTTGTCTATGACATTTAGATGGTACAGTCCTTTGTGGTTAGGTTTCGTTTCCGCATTTAGTTGTAAAGAAACGTTTCACAACATGGGTCATTCGACGCAAAACCCTGAACCCACAAACAAGTGTCCTTAAAGATTTCTTAAGATATATTAATTCTAAAGAGAACAGCTACTGTGCACTTGTCATCAATATAATGTTCGTCTTCGTTCTCTGTCGTGCGATCGCGGACGATGGGAGTGAGAGCTTCATGCTGAAGCCCTTATTCAAATGAATTTAGTATAATGTGTGCAGCTTTACACGTTCTGAACTTCCTACTCCTAGTTCCTCTGAATTTGCAGCCGTGGCCATTTCATGTCTGTCCAATACTCTCGAAAGTTCTTCCTTATTAACCTCTTTCGATATTCGTAGCATTTCCAAAATACACAATGTCATGTTAGCTGACCGACCCTTTCCAAATCCAAGAGTGAGAATATCATTGGCCTCCAGCACTGGCCTTCTTCGTTGTTTCTTTTCTCCTCCGACAGCACTTGAAATGACCGAGCATTTGGGCGGGCAATCGAGGCTCATTTGTAATATAAGAACATGTTGATGTGGCGGTTGTCATTTCGAGCCTTTGTATTCACATCATTTCATAAGCTCACCCCCTGAACTGCTCTCTGTCTGACTCAAGTGATCTCTGTAGTTTCATTTCACTATTCCTGTCACCACTTGGTTGGTTCGTTCGTTTTCGCACACGTCTGTTGAAGTATGCTCTCGTAGCCTTTTGTGTCTAGTTCTCTTTGCATACCGTCAACGATAATTCAAAGTAAATTCTTCGTGATCCCTATTAGCTTCAATGTTTTCCTTGTCTTCTGTCACAAAGTTGATCCCGTAGGGTTTTAGTGTAGAGCCATCCCGCATTTCGGAGATGGAAAGTTAAATGTGACATCGATGCTGGCCAACATTTAACACAGATCTCTTCATATTGCCTGGAGATGTTTTGTTACTCTTTGCTTCTGTGAACCGACGTCCATGAGGCTGCAATGGATTCCACTCCTCCCCCCCCCCCCCGGCTCCTGGAGGATTCGCTGAGCGTGCCATCTGTTTCATCCTCCCATCGCACATCCCTCTGCGACGCCCCGAGCCGTGTCCCGCCCACATCTAATATTTCCGCCTCGCCCCCGCTCCATCCCCTCCCCGGCCTGCACCCCCACCCCCACCTCCTGTGATTGAAAGCCGGCTCGGAGCCGCTGGCGTTACTTTTTAATGCACCAATTCCCCGCGTCGAGCGCTCGTGTTTGGACTGTGCCGCCGCTTCTGTCCCTTAATTTTCCATGTCAGCCCCGCTTCCGCCGCCCACGCTCCCTCCCCCCTCTCCACCTCCGCCTCCTCACTGCCTTCACCTCTGACTGTTTCGCTCCCTCCTCCGCCCCGCCACCTGTCACGGGCGTTCCCCTCTCTGCTCTCCACTCCCCGCTCCACTCTCCCGCTCCCGTGGCCTCCAAAGATTCCTATTGCGCTGTTGACGCGCCGAGTGCTGGATCGATGTCGTGCGTTTCTGCCTGAGAAGTCGCCGTTCTAGGCGCCGTGCATTTCCTCTTGGGTATTTTTAATTAATTAATTAGTTAATTTTTTAAGGAGAGTCTTCTTACGAAAGTTCTGGTTCTAAAACACATCACTTTAATGGGAAGCTTTTTCTCGCTAAGATATCCACTATTTATATTTTCAGTTTTTCTTTAAGCTGCTTTCGATGCCTTAATGACCACCTTTAGGGCTCTTGTCTAGAAGTCAGAAATCGAGCCAGATGTCGAAATACCCTCAGTCTCATCCTGTGTACAGAATCTTGTCATGGGTTGGAAATGGGAAGAACATATTCACCTGACTGTTCTGCAAGCTATTTGAACCGTAAATCGGAATGTCCCTTAATTTCCCATGCGCATCCTTGCCTCCGCCCCACCGCCAGCATCCCCCAGCCCTCAGCCTCTTATTCCCGCTGCTGTGGTGCTGGGTGGATATCGTGCTTTTGCCTACGTGGACTATGGGAATTTTATAAAGAAACCGTCGTGGCATATCGCCATAGGACTTTTTTAAACGCCTGTGCTGCGTTTATGATGAATGGAATCGTTAGCAAAACACTATTTAATTATGGTTCGGGAACATATTCACGGAAATATTTTTCTCGTCATGGTGAAAATAACATGCACAAAGTGGAACATAATTAGTCGTTATTAATGTTAGAAATATTGATTTGCACCAGGTATTGTGTCAGAGAGGAGACCAGCACCTTTTTCAGAATACGTGTAATGTAGGGCAAAGAAATGCAATAGAACTTTTTTTTAACTCTGTCGTTTCTCATTCCGTCAATACCTTGAACTTCGAAAATCTGTAGTGATTTATTACTATAGATTTATTACTATATTATTTATTATTATATATTTTATTACTATATTATTTATTACTATTAGATCTGTACTGATACTACAAATCATTAGTAATTTATATTCGGTTGGCAAAGCGATGACAATATTCGTATACCATCTGTTCCTACACAACCTTCAAGAAGGCACTAATGACAGTATTAGTTTTCTCTCTTTCTGCTCGTAGGGAACAGCTACTGGGGTTTATCGCTTTCGAGAGCTTTCGAAACTTCTTCTCGCCAATATCGAACTACAAGAGCTCCAGCGCTAGAGATCTCGTCAGAACTGACCGAAGATTTCTTGTCAGCGTATTTCCAGTTCATCGGCCTCGATGCAGGCAGCAGTGCGCTCGTGTGTGTGAGGTTGTTTGTGCGCTCGGCCGTTCTTACGCAACGCTTTTACGACCGATCAAAGGAGTTGTTGATAACAAGTGCCGTCCGCCTGGCTGCCAAGGCGCCCGAGGTCAGCGCTCACCCCCTCCACCTTCTCCTTGTGCCCGTTCTTGCCTGCGCGCTACACGTCCCTTCAACGCTCAATGAGCACGCGTTCACTTTGTCATCTCTTCTTCCGCTTTACCTTTCTCTCCCTTTCTCTTCTCTTTCTCTCTCTTTCCCTCCTCCTCCTCTCTCTCGCGCTATCTTGAGAGATTTGCTTGTTCAGGCCGGTCGGGGAAATCTCAGATCGCTAATCCTGCTGTGCTGCTATTACAACACTTATTACACTCCTAGTTGCTGCTTAGTTCTAGTCACGGGCGGCTCTTGAGGTAAATATGTAATTGGTGAAGCAATATCGGCAAAATCCCCCCCCACACACACACACATTCCCGTTTATAAAGGATTTTCCTTTTTGAACGAAATCGAAAGAAATAGCGATTAGGTTGAAGAGTTGAAAGATTAAAACGTACCATTCGTGAAACTAGAGGTGGAACTCTTACTTCGTCGTTTTCCATACACCATTGTAAACGTATAACCGATTTTTTACCAAGATTTAAACAAGGAAAATAAGACATTTAAAAGAAATGATTTGCTAAAGAAAAGCTAATCATATTGAGTACAGCGTGAAGTTTTAGATTTTCGAACGCCTGTTTGGTTGCAATTATACTAACAACCAAATCTTACACAAATTTTTCACTTTTCATGAAGTATCTTTTTATCTTCATCGCGCCGAATGTGATAAAGGATTTTCCATCAATACACGCGAGGCACACAAGGTTTTGGCATTCAACACGACAACTCAAGACGCAGAACAATATTGACTGAGGCTTCGTCGTTATCACAAAATGTGATATTCACAAAATCCAAAATTCTTATTTTGAGATAAATCAATTGAATATAATATTCTCAAATTTGTGTAGAAAATTTATTTTGCTCGATATGTCATCAAACCTATTTTTAATCACTTACTCTAACATGTAATAATGCTGTTTAGAAATAAAACTACTGGGTCTACTGAATAGCACAGACTTTCTCTTATTAGCTTTTCGATTTTCCCCCTCCCCGGCACTCGCATCTTCCCATCAGCCCCCTACTTCGTTTCTGAAAATGCGCAAATTTGAGCTCATTTTCACAGAAAACTTTTTTCGAAACCTTTTGAAGCAGTAGTACTCTTAAATGAATGAGTAAAAATTCTGGTAATGTAAATATTCACGATGTGAGAGATATGAACAAAGATAAATTTGTGTAATTTTAGAAAAATCAAAAGAATATATCGAAATGCCGTTTATGGCATGTTATTCAGTGCACGTAGCATTATCCGTACAAAACGTTTTTTAAAAAATCGGGAGGCGTTTTCGAGAAAATTGTATTTTTTGAATTGCGAACTTTTACCAATATTGACAACTACCCAATAACGATGAGAACCATAAACAGTCTGTCGCCTCGACAGGAAGACATCGATTTTTCTTTTGTAATTTCGAAATTTGTCAAAATTCAACCTCTTTTTTAAGTGCCGGGAGCAAAGGGAAACTTTGAGTGGTGTAGCGGACAAGACTATTAACGGAGCCTACGCGTAAAAGTTGGAATCCCAGCCCGGAAAAATACTTTTACGCATTGGAAACCCAGTTACTGGTTCATGTGGTATTATACGAAGGTATAATACCACTATGTTGAAAAATAAATTGACGTTTTGAAATATTTGTGATGTTTTTATTGTTAGACTACAAACATTTCGGCCACCCTTCGTTTTATTACTTAACCGTTGCAGAAAATACTAGAAAGCACAAGGTGGTGTAGAGAAACGGGAAATTTTGAGGTTGATGATGGCATCCCTGTGGATGTACAATAAGTGGGGGTTAACGCCAAACTGTCGAATAGTAACGGACTTTCAGTGCAGTGGAGCGGTGTGTAGCATGCGGTCGCTGTGAGAGCATATGAACGACATGGTGACTGTGTGACCGCTGCACAACCAGTGTTTGGGCACCACTATGAGATCCCGGCCCGTGGTCAGGGTCCTTATTCACATCCAATCAAAACGTGAATATAAATTGCGTTGTGTACCAAATAATACCAACAATTCTTACCCAACTCAAGTCTCATATTGAATAAATCATCGCCAACATCCCGAAGAACACATTGCGCCGAGTTGTGCAAAACCGTCGAAATCATTGAATGTGTACGGCAAAATTTACAGCACTTAGGTGTCGTAATTTTTAAAAAGTGATACAAAACGAAATTTCCACTCTTGTAGAACATATTTCCAACATCAAATAATGTTTTGTAAGTTCCCTTCATTTTTTATAAGTATTTCAAAGTTTCCCGTTTCTCTGCCCCATCCTGTATAAGCTGTGTATCCCCAGTCGTTTCTTAGTGTATCATTTGCACGTCCTGTGGAGCCAGGCGTGTTTCCAAGGCGCCCGCGCCCCCTCCCCCGCGGCGCCGCGGGCTCTCTGCGAATCCGGAATCGCACTCGCCGGCCGGCACGTACGCGCGGCTATTTCGGACCGGGCTTCGTCCGAATGCCCTCGCGGCAGATGGGCTTTGCGGCTGGCATGTGATGAGACTTCGCACTTTCTGCGCAAACGATCATTCCAAATCGCATGCACACAGTTAAACAATGTTGTAAGTGGGAATCCGTGTGGGGGAACGGCGCAATGCTTGTTGTAAACGCTTTTGGCGTAGGATTATTGGTAAATTGTAGTTATCGTGGCTAGGTCATCAGCTACTTGTAAATCCGTGCTTCCAGGTAGCATGGTGTAATTGCTATTTCGACGCACTTAAGCGCACATTCTAAATCGTGTGGAAAACAGAAGCCCGTGTGTTTGTTTATGAATGTAGTATACAGGCGGAGACTGGCTTTTCAGGCTGTAAAACTTAGTGAAGCAGAAAAGTACTTTCAAACACAGAAGGGTGCTAACGATTGGCGAGGGAAAAACAAATTCCTTGGGCGTGACCAACTTCCTTTAAATAAAGTATCTTAAAAAGACTGCAGCATGTTCTATGAATGGAAAATAAGGAACCTGAACAGATGCTGAAACGAAAAATGAAAATTATGGGGAAGGGAAAGAGTAAATATTGTCCAAGTTGCTCGTAGCTTACCACGGGATGTGGCGTACGTACGGAATGAGATTTTATTTCAAATAGGTTTTGCACTAGTCAAATTTAGTTCACTTTTCATTTACCTAACCATTCAGAATGATGTGTTTGCTTGTAATCGTTCTGTATTGATTTGGCGTATCAAGAAAAATGTAATACAGAACTACCATTAAACAAGAATACGGTCATTAATGCATTCTCGACCTCCTAGACATTGAAAGTTCAAAATTCTGCAAGAGGATTCATTTTCTCTATAAATATATCCACATTGCACGTATTTTAAGAAACATATTATTATGTTTTATTATGGTTTATTATGGTACTCCATTTCTTTCTTATTATGTATATTATAATGTCACTGTAAAAACCTGTAGCTTGTGATCAGGTCACCTGAATTTGTCATAAAGGATAATCAGCAACTTGGATTACAGGATGTACTTGAACGTAAAAAAAATGAACGACTTATTGTGATAGGACAATAAACCGAAACGAATATGAAAGGAATTATTTGAATGGAAAGCCGAACATTCACAATTTCTGCTAACCCTAACATCTCAGACCAGTACATTTGCGTCAACCAACGAAGTAAAGAATTGTGCCAGTGCTGCGAACCGACTTGATTGTTCGCAATGGTACGTCCTGTTTCTGGCACTGAGAACATTTACCTTCCGTAACTTGCATTCCTACTTCGTGGTGTCAGTAGTTTTTCTGCTTGTCTTTTCCCTCC
Organism: Teleogryllus occipitalis; assembly: GCA_011170035.1. Classification (NCBI taxonomy): domain Eukaryota; kingdom Metazoa; phylum Arthropoda; class Insecta; order Orthoptera; family Gryllidae; genus Teleogryllus; species Teleogryllus occipitalis. The sequence continues at coordinate 110,037 of BLKR01009101.1, read as the reverse complement.
GCAGAGCTTTAAACTCTCTATGGAGGTATCAGTGCAGATTGGAATATGTGCACCCCCAGCGCGCCGTCCGCTCGCCGGAGATGTATTCGCATTACGCGGCGTCCCGGGGGGCGCGACCTGGGATTAGGCGGGGGCGGGGGGGGCGGTGAACGTGGGCGCCGCTCGTAGGCCCTCGGCGGCGGCGGCGGGCGCGCGCGGGATTACGGTGATGCGCGGGGGCGGAGCGAGGTCACAGTCGGGTCGCGCCGCCTCCGCCCGCGCTCGCGACAGGCTCCTGTCGCCGCCCTCCGCGCAAGTGGGCGTTTGGCGCGTCGAGGAGGACAGACAAGGAATATGCGCTCAGTTGGTTTAGCTATTTTCTGGACAGAGTGGGGAACAAATTCGTAACCGTGCTGGAGTTTTAATTGTAATTCAATGCTCCAATGTTCAGCTGCCAAATTTTGGGGAATATGAAACAATAAACAGACTATAAATATGTCGTATATTCAACGAAAAAGTGATGCATACGAAAAGTTTGTTGTTTTTTTTGTCAGGATAAAAATAATATTTTTCCCATTTTTTTATATTAGTGACAATTACGCCTCTGTGCCCTCTTATTATTTACAAAAATCTCACTTGTGACAACGGTACGATATATTAAAAGAAAAGTTGTGGTGTTTATTTAAACTCCGTAAACTGAGCTGAATTGCGGGAGAGAACATTTTCTGTGGTTTTATTGCTGCTATGAGATTTGTGGTTGTTGTGTGGATGCGTGGGCCGCTTCCCCTCCGCGAAGCGCCGCACCTCGCTCGTCGCCTTCGGGGCCGCGACCTGGTCGCCATGGCAACAGAGTGCCGCCGCGGGCGCGGCCTGGAGAGACAGAGAAGATGCGTCCGCCGCAACACGCTGCGCGCATCGCGAGCGCCCCCGGCGTCTTGGTCACCCCCGCCCGCCTCCCACTCCCCACCCACACTCGCCCCGCCCCCACCTCCCCCAGCTCTTCCTCGCCTCTCAGGATCCGTTGTACTCCAACCCACCCATCCTCTCCCCCGTCCGCGCCGACCCACTCACTACACCGCACCTCGCCGGGCCCTTTCCGCCCCCACCTGAACCCACCCCATCTTATGCATTCCAGCGCTGTGCCCTTCCCAGGCCGCCCACCGCTACTCCCTTCCCTCGCTTTGTTGCCTCGCCTTGCGATTCCCCTCCCTTCGCCCCGCATCGGGTGGCGTGACGGCAACGACTCTGTACAGATTTCCCTCCCCTCTTATATGTTACTACCCTGTATCAATGTAGACTCAGTGGTTAGGCGGAAGAGCAGGCCCTATGGCCTGAGCCTCGCCATTAATAAAGACATTGTTATTATTATTATTATTATTATTATTATTATTATTATTATTATTATTATTATTATTATTATTATTATTATTATTACTCTGCCCGCCTTGCCTCTCTCTACCCACTCCACCCCACCCCTCGTCACCCCATTGCCATGTTGCATTGATTACGATGAATATTAGAGAAAGTGGGTCGAAGGAAAATCAAGCCAAATAAATAGATTTGTTAATTGCTTCAATACATTTCAAATAACATGGAAATGATAAAATTTTAAAAAGCAGTTTAATTAAAATACAGGTAAATTTGTATAATTACGTGTATCATGAAGCCTTGGAGAAGAAGAGTGTTTCCAATGGGTCCAAAATGACTGAGCTATAGCGTCATTAATGAAATATGTCATTAACCCTAGATTACAAAGGTGACCTGCACCAAGCGTTATTACAAAGGCGAAGTCTGACAGACTATTTTGTGTAAAAATAGAGGCAACTCATTTTTACAATGAAACACTAGATTTAATGGATTGAAAATGTTTGTGGTTACAAAACACATTTTAAATGTAGCCTACATGTTTTGTATATACACACCTAAATAAATTGACTCTCACATCACTCATTTGCTTGGTGCTGTCCACACATGGCGTTTGAGAAGCGGCCGCTGTAGTACTTCGACATGCGGCCTTTGTAATGATCACCGTCCTCCCATTATGATTGCCAAATGCTCAGAACAAAACTTAAATGCTACAAGACAAGGTGTTCATTAATCATTTTCGTATTAATTAATCACAGTATTAGGCAAAATATCGGCAAATAACTGACGTGCTTACAAAGGCGTAGCGTACTGGACGACGCGTGTTGGCGTACACCGCAAATAGCGTACACCGGAAAAAGGTACGCGCACAAGGTTACGTGAATTTCTCTGGCTAGTCACACAACGAAGGAACCTAACGTTTCATGAACGGGGAGTCAGGGGAAAGGGGTAGAGGAAGCTTCCGGGACTAGTTGCGTCATCTGACAGACGGCACTTTTGTAATTTAGAGTTAATCCATATAATGTGAATGATTTATTTTTTCATTGGATTATTTGTTTATGGTTGTGTGTTTTTGAATGATCATTTCAAATGCAGTAATAAAATATGCTGAATCAAACGTTAAGTTTTGCCTCTTTCTGTTGCAGGTAAGGTTCCTTTTGGTTGTCAGTGATGAAAATAAGAATCTCCGAAATTACTGGTACGTACGAGGTGATATGCAAGAAAGACTTTTTTTTAAATCTTATGATTTTTATGAGTAATATTAGCCATATAAATAAATAGAGATATTTTTGTACCCTTGATCGAGAAAAAATATTAAATTAATGATAAGTTCCTCATTTATGAATATTTTTCATGTTTAATAGTATTGCAAACGGTAAGAAAAGTGGGAAGTGGATCTTCCTTCAGCTGCTGCTCTCCGCTTCATCTTGCGACTCATTGACAATTCTCCTACGCTTCTCTTGACATTCCCAGGTAGATTGGTTGTTTGGCTCTTCCTTCTCCAAGAGCAATGGATTTTTTCTAAATTACAGTGTTTGGTAGTACACAACATATTTCAGAATATGTATTTCAAATTTTTAGGCTGTGTGGGGAAGGGCATTTCCCATTCAAAAAAAGGGTAGTGAAATTTCAAATACCGAAGTTATTCACGTAACTTTTGTCCCTGATTATAGAGAGGTTAGGCCTAAGAAGGGACCATTTTGTCAGTTCGGTAAACAAAAGCTGAATGAGAAAAGATTGTGTTGAGGCACCTACAAGCGAGCGAACTTCAAACGAACGCATTAACAAATTGAGCACTTGGAATAACTTATTGTTTCGCTGCCAACGGTAGCAAAGCAGTAGCTGTCAAAGCGGTCCCTTCTTAGAGTAATCTCTCTACGGAAGGAAAACTGTCATGAATTTTCACGATTTCGTACCCGCCAAACTCCAATGATGATGGGTTGCCTACCAGTCAGGGGCAAATGCAACATGCGTAACTCCTTTGCGTAACATTTTCCACTACATCCGTGTGCACGCAATTGTGTCTTGAATATGTGAAAATCAGAGGAAAGGGACGTATGGGAGTGACAGATCAACTCCACATCGCGCTGTAAAAATTATAACAAGGATAGAACGTGTGAATTAGGACCAATTAGTGGTCCGTTGTCCAAGAGCATTTGAGAGGTATTGAAGAGAGTAAAACACCGACCAGAGCTGCCGGTCTCAGATTTCTCGCCCTAGATGTCTCCCCCGTATCGGTTTCGACTAAGTTGCGTAGCTGGTTATAAATTTAGAAAAATGAAGAAATTGAATGCGTGCTTCGATTTGCGTATTTGTTCCTAGGGCTGTTCGTTTCCCGCGTGTAAGTGCACATATTCGCTCGGATGACTCTGCCTAGCGTCCTGCCATGCCCTTTGCCACGCCCCCTTCCAAGTACCATCCAAAGTTCCCTACCTTAACCCCTTTCATGCTCCCTGCCATACCTCCTCACCTGTCACCTTGCATGCCTCCGCCATGACCCCTCCCCATGACCCATCCCATGATCCCTCCCATGACCCATTCCATGACCCCTCCCATGATCCCTCCCACATCCCCTGCCACCCCCTTCTGTGCCCCAAGCCGTGCCCCTGCCGTGCCTCTTGCCATGCCCCCTCCCACACACCCCGCCATGCTCGTCTGGCGGCAACGAGTCGCGGATGCGCCACAAGCCGCATAGTTCCGCAGCGCTCGGCGACAGCGTCCGGGAAACTAGACTCGCGCGGGGGAGGGAGGGGCGGTCTATTTCATTTCGTGAGTCACTCGCCGCTCGCCCGCTTTTTCCCCGCCCGTGACGCAATGCGGCCTTGGAGGGCGGCGAGGAGCCGCACTGGGCCGGCGTGGCGAGGCGTGGCGCGGCGCGGGCCTCGCGTCGTTTCCCGCGATCCGAGGCCGCCACTTGGCCAATTGAATCGCGGCCAAATCGCGCGTTTCCTCGCGAATAAACTGTCGGCGCGGCGCGGGCGCTGTTTGTTCGCGTAATCGGCTTAGCGGTAAGCCGTTTAACAGCTCTGTTAACAGCGCCGGCGCGATTGTAATCCCCCACGATGCGCGATTTCCCGGCTCGCCTTCGTCATTTTCTGGCGGCGCTCGATGAAAATAACGGAGGCACGAGAAAAACTCGCGGTGACGGAGGGGGGCGTGACGGAACGACACTCGTGCCTCTGGTGGTGTACGCTCCAACAATCATGGGCCTTGAAGTTACGATGTTCTGCCTTCAGAAATAGTGCACGCCTGTACAAGTCTCTAAGGACACCTTGCAAACTACCAAATGGATACCGATAGTGGTAAAGGTTGCGTTTTTCTAACACTCATAAACTGATTTTCGTATGCAATGCTGTTGCAACTAATCATTCGCAACATCCACAACTCGGGGGAAATTTAACGGTAAAAAAAAGTGATAGTTAAATATTTCACGAAAAATAAGTAGAAATCGTGTCTTCTTGTTTTGTTGTGTCTTATACTCATAAAGAACGCAGTTATTCCTCATGTTTGCAAGAAAAGCCATTACCAAATCTCAGACTGCAGAGTAATACCGCAGAGCCAGAAAATCTAAAATTTCTTCCGTGATAAAGATGTAATATCTCTTTACTTATAACTCTTGAGTTGAAATGTTGGCGTATTGGAAAAATTGCCTAGACTCTGTGATGTATTATTCAACTTATTTGTTTAAAGCTTGAAATGCTTCTTTTATTATAAGGCATACTGCAGTGCAATAACGCAATTGTTGAAGATCAACCTGAACGTTCTTCCTTATAACCTCATCCTTGTAGTAACGCCATTTGTCTCGAGATCACTAAAAAACACCCTTGTCGCCGCGCTGGCTCCAGCCCTGCCATCTTCCGCGTTACCCTTCTGCTCTGCCTCGCCGCTGCTGTCGTTCTTTCGCTTCGTGCTGCTGACGTCTGCTTCGCGTATTTTCGAAAGCTTTCTGTGAAGGCGATACCCTATACGTTGCACCCTCCTCCCTCCTTTGCGTCCTGAATCTGACAGGGGTGATTGGCACTGCCGTACGGAGATCGGCAAGACCGTGAGGACGAACCAACCGAGAATACCTCGGCGAGAATGTTGTCGATAAGCCTGAAAATGGGACATCGCTGCGATGGATTCCGAGTGTTGAGGTTGGTTATTGGTGAACTGCTGTTGGGAGTTCCTCAGTTGCAGTCCTAATCGTTTTTCACTACCTAGTCGTCGCATCCCTTACTGCATTCGAAGCCCTTTAGCAACGATGTCTTTGCTATTTATTCAAATACTACTCAGTGTTTCTAGCGCGTGTTGGAATCTCTCCGTAGTTCCAGTCAGACTGTTCAAAGCGTTCTTTCTAAATTTAATCTCACGCATCATTACCAGGAGATGATTTAATTCTGCACTTCTTCTCAAGGGACAGAGATCACGATTAAAGTCTCTTCACCCACAACCCGTCAGCAGATGCCTTCAATTTGAGAGACAACGATCAATAGTGCAATGAATTCACATTAAAAAACATAATCTTGATCTGACACTTAAACCGATGAGACTTCATCAGAACTTGCACTTTTCGTCCGAAGTGATACTATTCCACTGCATCGGGAAATCTCAGATTTGTAGCAGCATTCATCTCATCTTTATAACCTAAACAACTTTTCGCGATCCTGTTGCTTCTCCTCGTACCGCGCAAGTCGTAAGCGCCTACGTGGCCTGCTGAAATCCTTCAATGCCGTCGCTACCACTCTTTAATTACTTTGTCGTCCCACCGGTTCCCCAACCTTGACTCAGCCTCTGCTCCCCGGGCTCATCCAAGGAGCTGCCGCTACCTTCCGCGCTTTCGTCCCGGCCCCCGCCCCCGCCCCCGCCTCGGCTCCCACGCGCGTGCGTCGCCCGATAAATCCGCGCGCCGAGCGTGCGCGGGCCGGACCGGGCAGCCGAATGTTTGCGAGGGGGCGGCCGGCCTCCGTGATATTTCACGTGTTTTAACGGCTGAATATCATTACGCGCGCCCCCTTCCGCCATTATTATTCATGCAGTTATTGGATGCAAATTTCTCCGTTAATGAATATTAGCGTCCTGGGTTTTACTGACGCACCCTCGCGCTGGAAGCGTGCCATTTCCCGCCCGGCGCTTGGCCATCCGCGCCGCGAGATTGTGGCGGCTTTGGGCTCGCCCACGCCACGCCACGCCACGCCACGCCACGCCACGCCACGCCACGCAACGCAACGCAACGCCACGCCACGCCACGCCACGCCACGCCACGCAACGCAACGCAACGCAACGCAACGCAACGCAACGCAACGCAACGCAACGCAACGCAACGCCACGCCACGCCACGCCACGCCACGCCACGCCACGCCACGCCACGCCACGCCACGCCACGCCACGCCACGCCACGCAACGCAACGCAACGCAACGCAACGCAACGCAATGCCACGTCACGCCACGCCACGCTACGCAGAGAGGAGAGGGGCCGGCTGGTGTGAGGAGAGGCGCCGCGATGACATGGAAGTAACGGGACGGGGCGGTACGGGACGGGACGGGACGGGACGGGACGGGACGGGACGGGGCGGGTCGTGGCGGGGCGGGGAAGGCGGGGCGGAGCGGGGCGGTTGGGTAGGGTGGGCTGGTATCGGGAGAATGGAGTTGCAGGGCACGGCAGGGAGCTGCTGGACAAGGCGGAATGGGGCCGGCAAGATGCCGGGTGGGACGGTATCGGGCGAATGGGGCGGCAAGGCACGGCAGGGAGCTGTGAAGCGATGGGCGTGAGGCGGAGCGGTGAGCGGTCCCTGGCAGTCGACGGGCGCCACGCCGGTTGCGGTCATTACACTGCCCGGGGCTGTGGAGGAAGCAGTTGGGCCGGGCGCCAATGGCTGATGGGGGAGGAGGTGGCTGCGACGCCAGTGCAACCCAAGGTCCAGTACCTTAGGGCGGGTAATCATCGTTTCGAAGTGACCCCATAATCAGAGGGAGATACACGAGAGGTAGGAGTTTAAAATAATGTCAGTCCCGTAAGAGGTTCCAGTTTTCCATAAATTAATTTTAAAAATTATTTTAAAATTTTTCATTTGAAAATTGTTTTCAGAGATAGACTTCCATTAATAGACTTCCCTCTAATAAAAGAGAAATGTTCACGAAGGCGATTTGTAGGAGGGAAGGTGTTGGATTGTAGTTTGTAACGAGGTGTTTTCGACTTAAACCACTCTTCGGAGTTGTTTTTCTGAATGGGCACTGCAACGGCTATGTCATTAGTCTCGTATGTGTAGTGCATGCTTTTATCATGGGAGGTGTCGTTGTTACCCTCCAGATGGATAATGAGATCCGCGCCGACCTACAGGTCGGATTGCAGGTTTTCTCTCCTCCAAGTATCGCCTCAGTGGGCAGTGCCCCAGCCGGGACAAGCTCTTAGCTCTCGACTGGTCTCCCGAAATGCATTAGTAGATTTGTAGATTATTTGCAATTGTAGTTTCTTTATATACATAGGCATAGCATATAGCGCTTTTCTACTTATAACCTATCAATAAATATTTCCTTGTTGAAAAATGGCTGTCAGTAAATATGATTTCAACTGAACTTCGGCGCCAAGCATCTGTTTCAATTGTAAGCCCTCCATTGGACTAATAAAATCTAAGATGGTGCATTTTTGTTATCTCCCCTTCCGAGATTTTTTGCCCCAAAACGCGTGCATTCACATGTAAATGTGCCAATGAAGCCTTGCAAGACGATATTTTCGGCATTGGTTCCGTGAGGGCAGTATGAAATATGACATCTGGGAACCACTCGATTTCTGTAGAAGATACTAGAATTTATAAGAAATGTCCTTAAGAACTTTGTTGAGGAATGGAAAACACTCCTGTGAAATGGAGTTTCTGTATAGTGCAAGTGAGTTGCGGTGGAGTATACGTTTCTCGTGGTGACAAGCGGTTTGATCATTCGTCAGCGCTTGGAATATGCGTGTGAGTTTTTAGGCCATTTGCTAGTACTTTAGTGATTTCAGACGCTGAAAGCATTCTAATTATATTTTAGGACCCGACTTCCGCGTGATTCTTTAGCAGACGAGTGTAGGTTGCGACAAGGACGAGTCACGTCCTTTCGCGTCATTATGCTGTTATCAATGTTTCCACAAAAATTCTAAAAACGCTGTTCAGAACATTAACGGTGCACATTTCAGGCATTTATTAGGCCTAAAACCAAACCAAAAAGATGAAAATTCTCTAATTAAAATGGTTGTATAATTAAATTTTTTTGTTGATCCCTTCAACTGCGAAATATTCAAGTCCCATTGTAATTTCTGGTTTTATTATTTTGTTTTTTCTGTCGTGTAAAGTTTCTCTCTTAGCCGTACGCACTTTTCGAAGGATGGCGACGATATTTATTTCATGCGTCATTCACTTGTGCCAGCCCTAATTGTTAATAACACGTGTGTTCCGGAGGGCAGGAGGGAGTGAGGCGGGAGGAGCAATGCGCGCGAAAGCGCTGCTGGAGGCAAAGGCTCAGGCGAAGGGCGGAGGAGGAGTCGCTCGCCGCTGCCCTTTGACCTCGGCGCCTCGTGAGTACCGCGCTGGGGCCTAAGTGGTTCCGCCCATCTGCCCAATCAGGCCTCTCCTACGCACCCGCACCCTTGCCCTGCGGCTGGGGCCCTGTGCTCCTGCTAAGTGGCGACGCCGCTGCTCGGAACGAGGCGACGCAAAAGACGCGAGTTGCCCTTTGCCCTTTTGAAGACGCGCGGGTGGGGTGAAAGCTTTAGTTGTTTCGGAAAAGAGCTAATATTTTTGTGGACCCCTATTTAAAGCTGTGACATCTTCAGAAATGGCAAGCATTACCCTCAAGTCATCTGTATGAAGAAAGTTCCAGAACGATGTTTTTTTCGAAGTGAATGTACGAAGTTCAAAAGTTTTCGGAAACATTGTGGTCAATTGGTAAAACGTTAATATCGATGCAGAATTCATGGAGCATTTGTTGCTTATATCTTATGTTTAGTTTAAATATTGTTTACTATTTATCTTCATCGTAGTTTCATGCTACTGGGAATGTTAACATTTTCAGCCTTTGAATGCACGAGTGAAAACGATTTTCGTATTTTCCATTATTCTAAAACCAGTTACCGATGATGTTGAAGGGATTTTTAATTACGTAGTAGCATAGAAATATTTTAGTTACGTTCGAAGCATAGAAATATTATCAAATGAATCTTAAGTAATATTTTTTGGTCGCCGTAATTTGATTAGTAACTGAAGATAGAGCTCGCATGACAGATGAGAAGTAGTCGAGTGTTAGAGTATTTGTGTGCAGCTTCACGCCCACGCATTGCCCACGCGATGCATTGGGGGCTTTGCGGAGTGGGGGCGTCCTGGCTTCATTTTCACTAGGAAGAAGAACGCCTCTCTCATATTAACGTGTGGTATTATGGTCATTTGATTACGCAAATAACAGGCATAAAGCAGGAAGCAAAAGGGTAAAGAAATGGAACACATCTTGCAATGGATAGACATTATTTTCCGAGGTGAAATATTAGGGTAAGAATTCTTGTAAAGCATGACTGGACAAGAGACAATTAGTAAAGAAAGTGTGAATTTAAAAAAAAATATTAGTGGTATCAGGCAGGGTCTTAAGAGGGCAGAGCGAGGAATACGCCACATTACTTTGAAGCAAGTTGCTTCGGGTGGGTTGGGCAAGTGAAGGGCCTGAAGACTCAGGTGGAGAAGGGCTGTTGAGGGAACAGCAGGGGACGTATAGGCGGCACTGCAATATTTCTGCCGGGGGCGGTCAGCAGTGTCCCCGCTGGGGGAAGCGTGAGAAATAAAACTTTTCGGTAGCAGATGACGTGGGAAAGTTCTCAGCTGTGGTTCGACTGGCGCTGGTAGACCGCTTGCAGCGAGTGTGGGACGGTGGGGCCGTGCAGATTCACTGTCGCGGTGGCGGTGGTGGCAAGGGGGCGGAGGCGGGGCGGTGGGAGGTGGTGGGGCGAGAGACTAGTGATGTGTGTGCGCTGGCACCTGTATTGACAGCGGTCGCCGCCACGGTGCACTCACCTCGCTTGTCCGGCCAACCCAATGCAGCTCAGTCTGTCGTGTACTTGTCCTGTAGCCGCGCGAATGGAAAATAGCAAACTCTCTCTAATATATTGTAAGATGAGCCCTCCGGATAAGTGTACAATACTGTAGGTCTATAACGATGTAAATATTACGATTATGAAAAGAAAGAAAATACAATTAAACATTTTGGTTTACAATGTACATCGAGAAAGTATTTTTATGTGTGTATAATAATGAAAGAATGCAGAAAAATGCATATTTTTTAGTACTATCCTTTCTTTCACAGGTTTCTGAATAATTGCTCAATGCATTTACAATAATTTAAACTCTAGACTTACTTTTGCACAAATGATAAAGAAGGAAACATGACGTCTTATCTGTCGTTTTCTCTTGAAGTAAACCCATTTATTCACGCTACTTGGCCACTCAACGAACAGAAGGAGAAGCAGGGATCGCTAAGAAAAAGATCTCTGCGCGGAAATAGAATCAAGATGTAGGAGTATTGACCAGTTGAGTGCGTTTATGCAATGCTGCTACTACCCATTCTTTTTGCCCGAGCTGTGTCATTTCCCACCAGTCGTTGCCCTCCTGTGGATTGGAGTCTCACAGACGATTTATTCAGTTAGGTGACACATTCTCCTTTCTGTCGAGGGCAGTAGCGCATACAGCGACAGCGATGTGCGGTGAAACCTTGCATACTACCAATAGTTAGTACGCTTAACCGGACGTTTCACGAAAAATTTGAGCTAAAAGGGGAATTGATGTGTAAATGTCAAGTATAGAAATTGTCATACTGTAGTTCATGTTCAATATCATAGTGTTTCCGCGTTCACTGAATTTGCATTTTAGTTTACCTTAACCTTCAGCGGAATGCATTAGTAGTCAATTTTCGAAATAGTATGTGTGTATGTACCATTTTAGGGTGGGATTTATCAGATTTTTGCGAGCTAGCGGTGTTCCCAGGTCTGTGCCCTTTTTTATTTATTATCCATACCTGGGGCAAGGGAAATATGAGTATTTCCATCACCGCACCTATCTAACTGGGCCCGCCTGATCTTTTTCTTTCGTCACATGACTACAGAAACAGAGATGGTTTGTATTAGAAAGCTATAACCTCTTGCTGAGAATCGAGCCCAGCCCCGCAAAATGCTACCGCGCTATCCGAGAGCTTGGAAATAGTGAATTCTTAAGTACTGCAATGATAAATCAGGTACGTGAAGATGTAGAGAAAGTTATTAAGAATTGAGATAGAAATATTTTATATCTTCTTCTAAAAATCCAAGACAGATCTTCAGTTTCTTCTCACTTCTTACTTTCCTTTTCTCAGCCCAGCAGAACATCTTTCACCAACCCTCTTCATCGATCTTAGTTCTCTGACATCATCTCCTTTGGTGTCCCTCGCTGCCCTTTCTAAAGAGAAACTGCACCCTTCTAAAAAGTAAATAATACACTGGAGAAGTTGTTTCCTTTTTGTGGAATTGTGTGCGTTAGTTATCCGGGACAAATGGAAATGTTTCCTCACAATGAATGACTAACCGATGTTAGTCCCCAAACCGTCTGAAATTACTTGGAATTTCTTTCCGTCGGAATGGTTTTGTTTATTTGAGTCGAGGTTACGCCGCGTGCTTTATTTCCCCTGGGAGGAAGGGGCTAATAATTCTGCAGGCGGACGCGAGTGCAGCCAATTTCGGAATCGCGTCTTGCACTCGCAGGCGCCGCGTCGCCCTGCCTCACTCTGGCCTCGCTTCTGCCGCTGCCCGTTTCTTTACTGTTTTCATTTTTCATTTTCCATTTTGCCTTCCATTTCGTATTTCTCGTAACTCTTCACGTGAAAGCGTTTTGCCATCTCTTCTAACACGGGCTTTGCGTTTTGATGTACCTACAAAATTTCCGTTTTGGTTTGGATAATTTATATGCTCTTTGTGCTTATGTTTCCTCGGTTACTTCGCGTCAGCGTGTGAGTTCTGTTTTTCTTCTCAGTTTGTTTTCTTTCTGCATATCGCTTCACATAGCATCTATGTTTTCTTTGGATCGTCCCTTATCGGTGCCTCTTGTTCTGCCACTTCCCTATCGCGAACTTCGTTAGCCTTTATTCCCGTAATTTTACTCGCTTTGCCTGCGATATACACTCGCGCTTTCCCTACACGTCTGCCTTACTATCATGTTAACACGTCTCCTTAATGGGTCATCCTTAAGTTTCCGCTAACATGTTCATGTACCGATACGCTCTCTCCCTCTTCACTTACACACCTACGTCTTTCTCACGAGTCTCCCATTTATTGGTCCGTCCCAATCTCGGCACCCTCTGTTTAATTTCTTCCTTGGCGAGCACATCTTCGTCTGCTCTGCCTTCCCGCCTGTCCTGCCCCAGGCGCTCCCTTTGCCTCAGCCCCTGCGCAGCCGACGCTCATCACCACAAAAGGAAAATAACAGGATCGTTTCGCCTACACTCCGTTATCGAGTGGTCCATGAAATATTTATTTTTCAGCCGCAGGATTTGTAATATAATAATGGAGGAGGGAGATGAGAAAGATGATTACAGGGAGAGAAGGAGAGACAGACGGACGGAAAATAGTCAATAAAATTTCACATTTTCAGATTTCGCCAATAAACGCAAATTTGTATACTTGAAAAGATGAAAATTATTTCAAAGATATGCAATTTAAAAAGTTTAAAACATTTTATGGTCATTTTTGACCCTCCTCTCGAAGATGTTAGGTGCGAACAATGGATCGCTTTTCTATTGCTATATATCTCGGTGGGATTTACGAGCTTACTTTATCATTCACTGAAATCTCGTTACATATTTGTGAGAGTAAAATAAACCAAGAGTATTTAATCTACGCAAGGAGGCAGGCTTTAGTATGCAAACGGAAGTCATGTGTTATTTTTCTACATATATATCACACATGTTCTCCCTAGGTAATTTGAAAATAATTTGATGCTTTCGATAGGCTGTTGCTGGCAGTGAGCGAAACGGACGTCCCTTCGCCCCCTGTGAGGTCATGTCTCGCTCCCCGCCCCCCGCCTCGCCGGGACTGTTTACGCCGCGCCGCCGCCCCCGATTCCACCCCCGCCGCCACCACTCCGCCCCCGGCGCCCCGCCGCCGCCGAGAGTATTGATCGGAGGCGGCGCCGTGCCTTGGGCCGCGCCGCGGCGCGCCGCCGAGCGCTCGCTCTTTGTTTTAAAGCGAAGGAGCGAGCAGGAGCCTTGCGCAGCGACGGCGGCGTCCGCCGGCCTCTGGCTAATCGAATCGCCCGCGACACTTGCGCTCCCGGCTGATCCGGAAGGGGGATGCACCGGAAAGGGAACTGTCGGGCGGGGAAAACAAATGCAACTATTCTGTCCGCGTCAACGACTCGCCGGTTAAAATGCTCGGTTGGTTCAATTCGTTTGCGGGTTTCGTTTTTTCTGTTACTTCCCAGATGTGACATGTTCTAAAAATAGTGCGTGTCTCGCAAGGCGTAGGGGAAGCGATGTCTTCCACTCCGAACACCCGCGACGAGTTGGCCAGGAGTGCGGCTGAGCCACCCTCAACTGGTCTCACGTGATTGGCGCCCTGTGCATGCGGCGTAATCGTGCCCCAAGGTCATCGCCTGCCACTAATAACACGTGGACACGTTGAACGGGGAGGAAACATTAAGGCGAGCTTTCTAGTGGCAGGCGGTTGTTAAGGAAGGGCACAGTTGTCGATCAACATTCTAGCACATGCGCATGGGATAAAAGGTTTTCCTCTGCGCAGTTTAGCTATAATAGCTGTTGTAGGTAGTGTTTTGCCATCGGCCTTACACACATTTTCGGCCTCGGATATTGGAATCTTTAAACCGAATTATCTTTGCACATAGCGTCTCTTTCCAAAATAGTCTTGATTGTTTTTTGGGCAAAACAATTTGTTGTAGGACAAAACAATTTGAAGTATATTGTTTCTTGACGATTTGTGTAAAAAATCAGTTTAATTAATCGCCCATTCTCTTGGAAAAAATTGTAATTAATTTTCTAGTTCTTTTAATGAAAAAAGACGTACGAAATTTATTTAAACAAAACTATTTAAGTGATTTATTGAACTTCTTGTGTATCTTGCTTAGAAATCAAAACAATATTTGTATACTATTCTGTACATATATAATAGTCTGACGCGAACATTGATCATGATTGCGTATCTGCGATATGAGATCGGTGAGACAATATAGAAAAAATCTCACGTTTTACATTATTGTAGTAATTTTATATCATCATGTAGTAATTTTTTATCTATATATTACCTTAATATTCTCAATATCAGTTTTCGACATCGTTCGTAATAATTGTTATTGCACCTGAACGAGGATCTTAAAAGGAAAAAGGGTTTCAATAATACAATGCAGATAATTGCGTACACTTCGCCTACAGACTGTGGTCTCAAAGAAGAAAATGTGTCGGTTGGATCTTGGCCGCTACTTCTGTGGCATCATCGTTGGAATTTTCTGCTGATGTCATCGTTGAGCAGACAAGCTTTATTGTCTAAATTGCTTGTCTTCGATGCCGCCTATGCATGATGTCACGCCCATTTAACAGTTTTGAGACTGTTTATCCTTCTTGGCACTGTACGTCTTGAACTTTCAGCAAATCTCAATTTCCTTGATGCCTAATTTGGGGCTCAGCAGCCAAATCTCATATCCATAAGCTCCAGACCTTTCAAAATCGTTTCCTAAGGACCATCACCAAAGCACCTTGGTTCATACCCAATGAACTACTTCATCTCGAGCTCGGCATACCCCTCATTACCACCAACATCAAGCAAAGCGCCCTTAAGTTTTACCACAAAATCCCTTCAATCCCACAAGCCCTCCACTTCCAATCAGGGAAACAAACCCCAAATAGAGCACGTATCCGCAGGAAACTCCCCAGACACTTTTTCAACCCACCCTAAGCATTCACACACCCACAACTCTTCTAAATAATCCTAACCAAAAATATAACTCTAAATTAAACTCAATTCTGTAATTCTAAATCTAATGTATTCCAACCCATTGTAAAAGAGGCTGTACGCCTGAAAGCAAATACTTTTTTTTTTTAATTCCTTGATCGCGCGCTGCAGCCACAGGGCAGCGCTCTCCTCGACGCGACGGGACCAGACGTCCGAAGCTGCGAGGGAAGTGCGCGTCAATACATCATTCTCGATTTAGAATGCGGGGACCACGAAGGCCGTTTTAAGCGATATTTTCGTGTTTGTTTACATCCTTCATTGTCGACTGTAGTTGAAGATAGGATCTGATCCGATGATGGATTGCTGTGTCGCAGATAAAAAATTCAATGTGCTCCTTGATCGAACGTCATGAGTTACAGAGCACGCTGAACTGCAACCGATTGAAGCCCCAATTTTCATCCGTCTTGTTGGCTTTGCCTTCACGGTGAGAATGCCACGGGAGTCCTTGGACGAAAACGTTCGTTCAGTGGAACGATGTCACGTGGCTGTCGTACAACTTCGTGTGTAGTGTGACGACCACCAAAAGGGAGGATGGTGGAAGAGGTGTGCCCCAGTGTCTATCAAATTGATAGCCCAGACACGTGCGTTCTTCATCGAGCTGCTTTTCTACTGAGACGCAACTGCAACTAATTCCAACAACACAGCAAGTTAAGGAACTTAGACACGTAGGTAGGCCCAGAAAAAAACTGTGGATTTGCCTTAAACATGAGTCCTTTGGAGAAGAGAAGAAAACCTAGGCCAGGGCCAGCGGTTGTGGCCCGCTGCTTGGAGAGTGGCCCGAATGGGCGGGAGGGAAAGGGGAAGGGAGGCACTCGGGCGCGCGGCTCATGTTTTGAGAAAGGCGAGTGGCACGCGGCCAAATGCAGCGAGCCAGCGAGGGATAGTATGGCCCGAATTCTTCCATTTGCGCTGCCTTGCCTTAGGCTATGGATGGCCAGGATGTCGGCCCAGACAGCGTTGTTGCGACTCGTGGCGTCCCGACTGTTTTAACAGTTTCGAAAACTTAAGCCAAGCGAATTACTAAGTTAAGCATACGGACAACGTACATACGGTTTTATGAGTTCCACATAGCTGTAGGAGGCAGCGGGCCCGTCGCGAGATCTCTAAACGATTGGCGGATGCAACGTAAAGAAGCGTTTTCTTCTCTATTCCGCTTATTTTAATGCATTCAGTAAATTGTGCATCCCCCGCTGTGTCTGTGCAGATTTCGCTGGCATTAGCGCTCGCATTCGTGGCAAGCGAATTAGCATTCGGCTCGCAACCTCCCCGTCTCCCCGCACGCCCCCACACACACGCACAGCAGCTGGATCTAGTTCAATACGAAGTTTTAATATTTTTTCTTTTAAAGTTTTGAAATAACAATTTAAAGAAATTGATGAATTTGTAGGTATATGAGGCCTCGGGTAGTGTAAAGAGTGCAATGTTCGCGGGTGAAAGTTGTAGGATTGTACGTAGTAGGTTTCGTAAGTTGTAGGCCTCACTAATTTCTATTTTTGAGACTAAGAATAAAAACTTTTAAAATTAATTATCCTTTTTGTTATATTCGGAATAATACACGCTTTAACCAACACAGATTTATTAACACAGAAAGTACATCAGGTACACTTCCAGAACCAAAAGAATGTACCAAATCACAACAGCCAAAGTCGAATACCAAATGTCCAGGAGATGTACAAAAACTAGCAGGGTCTAACAGATAATCAATACAGAATTCCAAATAACTTGCCGGGCCAACAATCACTTATAACACAGTTCGTATCTCCTGGCTCAACTTCACACAATCACCAAAACTCTAGCGCTCTGAGTTCGGGCTGGCGGCGCCCGCTCCTAAAGCGGGCGGCGCTGCAGACTCGCAACCCGGCAGCTGGCTCTCCGGCCAGCTCGTCACTAGGGATTGGGCGGCGTTTTCCTTGCTCCGCTGCCTCCGCTGACTCCCTTGATTGCCGCTGAGCGCTGCCCTCTAGGCGCGCTCTTCTAACGATGTTCACAGCCGCTACACTTTTCTCAATCCTGTTTTCATATTTGTCAATTAACATTTCTAAGGGTAAGTGTATTTCTAAATGTAAAATTAGAATGCCTTCAGAACGTTTATTATTACATCATTCAAACAGAAAATTCCATACCAGATAATGATAACATTTTTGTTTGGTTTTTCTTGGAAGTGATTGCTCAAAAGTGAATTTTCCAGAAGATATGAACTTGAAAATTACATTTTTTGGTTTGATTATGTCACAAACAGTCGTTTCACTCACACGAAACTCACCCGCAATTTTTCACTTACACCGAACTCCCCCGCAGTTTATAATAAACTTTTTTTTCTCCAGAGAAAAAGAACACACTCTTTGTTTAACAGTCATTGTTGATCGCTCAGAACGTCTGTGTACAACGAAGGCGAAAAACTGCAGTGATGTGTGAAGTTTCAAACCAGGAGAAAAAGAGACAGTTTCTTAGATCGAAAGCAGACGCCTATTGTAGGGCCGCCTAGTAGGTGATGATGTTGAATAATTTCTATCAAATCATTCCTAGAACATTTTATTGAAGGTGCGGCACCATTGTTCTCAGAAGTGAAGCTGTGTCTCTGTCGCTAAGTTTCTAGGAACCAACGTTCAACCGTCCTACTAACAGGCCTGTGACATTTTCTTTTGGAACGATCTAGGTTTTTTGGAATTACAGTCCCCTTTTCGAAATAGTAAGCAGGGTTTATCACTAAAACTGATAATTGAGATACGGTTAATCGAGAATCTACTGTAACAGTTTAGTTTTGTTAAGTATACATAATTTTCATAATATCGCTTGTTTGATAAACATGGTTGTAATGATGTTGCATAAACATGGTTTACCATGTTTATGCCATATCGTTAATGAACTACAACTCTGGCTCAACTCGAAAAAGACCATATTTGAGCTAGGGCAATTACTTTATACCATTTTATAATGCTTGTAATTATTAGTTTTACCAGAATTCATAGGAAGCCTTTTAGTAAAGTTTATTTCAAAAACCATTAATTAATAAACATGTGTTGCATGCATTTCAAAAAGCCAGCGAACACTTTAAATACTACCGTGGAACCTCAAGTATTACGAACTAATTGGGAGTGTGTTCTTTTCGGATCCGGAAATGTTCGGATTATCTAAAAAATGTATAGTGCATTTACAAATACATCTACAGGATTACCAGGTATAGGGCAACGTAGCGTGCAATGTGAGAAAATGGTAAGGTGACGTAGCGTAGCGATCATATCACCACCACGCATAATCAAGCATATTCAATTCCTTGCGGCAAAAGAAGATGAACGATTTTGCAAGTTCCTCTAAGTGAAAATTACTGCTACATAAACATGTGATATACACCAAGGTTACCAGTGCAATAAACATTTCATTTCGACTTGTGTTTCAATAATTAGTTGTTCAGTTCTACAGTAATTATGCAATCCTTTCTTTACACTACAAATATGCGTTTCATTTATTTTGTTTGTTTTTCGCTATCTCGAATTTTGTTTGGATTTGCGTGGTTCGGATTAACGAGGTTCTTCGTTAGCTTAAAACTAGCGTTTTTGAGGAGTCCATGAATGATCAATGAATTTTAAGAAATACAGTATTTTATTCGTCAAGGTGTAACGTATTTGTTTTTCTTGAAATTTCAAATAAAGTTAAATTCACTTACTTTTTGGGTTTATTTAATTTTTTATCCGTGAATGCATAACTTATTATGCAATCTGTTAATCGTGAAGGTTACAGATTTTGAAATTAAATGTTCGGAATATTTCTTTCAAATTATTTTCTAATTTAAATTAATTTTATAACTGATTTACATTTTTTAATCGATCACGATTGTTTTCTTATGGTCCAAAATCTTAATCACTTCGTTTCTGCTCAATAGAGATTTTAAGGTTAAAAGGGTCAATCGAGAAGTGCAGTGAAGAAATATTGACTTTTGGGCTATGGCATTTTGCCATTTACGTTCGAACGTTGGCAATGTGTGTATCCGCGATGTCGATACGCTTTTTATTTTTGCGGATTTTATTTCGCAGTCGAACACGGTCACATTTTCGTTATTGACGCTCGTAATTCGCAGGCTGAACTCAAAACAAAAGAATATTCTGTACAATTTTTTCGAATAAATCCTGGTTTTGATATTTTACCCGTCTATCGTAAAAATATTAAAATTGTAAAACAAATGAGAGGTGTGGTGTGCAAGTGCAACTGAACGAGTTCGTACGTACCTATGAACTCCATTTCATCTCTAGTAGAGTATCGCAGTTATTTCTACTTTGTACCGTGGTCAGTGTATCGTGTTTTCCACTTTCGAATATCATTGTATTAATCGCGTTGGATATTGGTTTCAGTTCGTTTTGCTCAAGTAGAGCGCAAGTTGTTGTGAGGACGCTTTGTCACAAGAGAAAATCGAGAGGGCTATTGGAAATCCTACGCCGAACCTCGTTGCACCTTGCAAACATGTTACTAAGCCCTGGAATATTTTGCAAGAGCGTTGGCGTGCAAACAGGGGGAGGGGGCAAGGGACAAAGTTTAGAAAGGAGATCCGTAACCTGACCTAATAGAACATTTTATTTCCTTAAATATGTTGAATCCATGATCGTTTTCCATTTTAACGTGGCAGTTTGGTAATTTTTATACCACATTTGCAGAAGTGGCTCTCCAAGTAAGTAATTTAAAATAAAATAAATTGTATTGATTAATTGTATCGTTAAGGTTTTAATTTATTTCTCGTTTTGGTTTATAATTTATTAGTAAAATAGTACATCATTTGGAAATAAGAAAGTTCAGTGGATTTTAGTATACTATCCAATTCAGTAAAGCATGCTGATTATCGTCGTTCTCCCTGTGGTCTTGCTAGTGGACAGTGCGGGTTCGCGGGAAATTTTGTCTGCGATCTTGTGATCCATCATTGATCCAACATTATTAAATTTATCTCTGAAGTACACATAATTATTATTCCAACGTTGAAAAGAAATGCTAATGGAATAACATTTTAATTAAAGTAGATCTGCACAAAATTTAAAATGAGATGGCGATGCGCTTTTGGCCGAATTGCATGTGTGAAACGCCGCCGTGTGCTTGCATCGAGTCCTCTTGCGAAGCCGCGCTATCGAGCGCTGCCCCGCCCCTCTCCGCCCTCCGGACGGGGGGCGGGGGCGGGGGCGGGGCTTGGGCGTTTGCTGGAGTGCCGACACGGAACACAGCGGGCGGCGGCGGCGGCAAGTTAGCTTTAAACGGCGAACTCGCTCGGAAGGTAGAAGGTGTTCCAAAGCGGTAATGTGCAGCACGTCAGAATAGGAACGGAATATGGAGAAGCAGCGTACTTCAGACAATGGATATGGGAAGTGCAGATCTGTTGGCAAATTGGCCAACTGCGACAATACTGGAATTTTCCGCAGAGGTCGTCTGCATTAGGTGTGGCCTTTTTCATCGTACGTATCTAAACATCCTGTTCTGTAAACAGGAAGTCTCAATAACCCCACGTTCGAATACAAACCCATCTGTAGTGTTCCTTTTTTCTTTCACTAGATGAGTTGTCTCAAAAAAGCCTCTGGGATAATGATGTAGGACGACTGATCGGTCGTTCTTGTTTCCTTTGCTAATTTCAAGAACAATGCCGGTGCTTACTTCTGTCAAACCGCGGGTCGAGCGAGATTTTGCCTTTCCCATTCTAATTTTGCCGTGAGCCGTATGGCATATCTTAGGCTGATCATCTTCCACATGGAAGTCCTCCCCTTTTGGTCTTTAGGAGAGGTCTCAATAGCGTTCCACTAACGCATAGAATGTTATGAAATGGGAGGTTTAATAGAGAACCTGCGTGGTGCTTATTGGATTGCATAATTGTATCGTAATACTTTTTTTCTCTAGTGGTTCCTCCTCTTCTTTGGAAAGATTCACGGCGTTTATTATAATTTATTCTTGTTAATTTACCTGTAAATAAGTCGACAGATTTTTCTGAAGATTTTTTGAAACTAATAACGCGAAACGAAAGTTGGTAGATTAATAAACTAGTTACACTATTAATACTCGTACTTGTATGACCACGTCAGATAAAATATTTTCACGTATTTTGGTACTAATTTTTCTTCTGGGATAAATAACTTGTTGAAAAGCGTCAATCTTTGTCTCTATTAAGATAAAATCATTTTTGAAGTTTCATCGCGGTAAGAGTAGTGTGGTAGTCGGCTTGCGTGAGTCTCTCGATGAATTATGATGATTTAGTTACTATTAATTGTAAAGTTGCATGTTCTCTAGCAACAATAAATAATCACTAGCGTGGAAAATGTTGAAATGTGCAGTATTTTTCATCGAATTTTAAAATTAGTTACCTTTCGGTTTTGAAATTTCCATGAATCTATTAAGTGCACAACTGGGAAAGCAATTACTATTCCAGTAACTCTATTTTGAAAAAGATAAAAATGTTACTTCAATGTTGTTTATTCTCTCAAATGAATGGATACATTTTCTTGCATGTAATGTTTTCAGAGAACTCCCGTTCATAAATTTTAATTTGTTATTTCAGGTTTCGTAGTCCTGAGAAAAGAGGGGATTTACTTTTATTGAGAATAGTTTTCATCGCTCTTACCGAGAAGAAATCAAAACGAGCTCCCACTGCTCCTGCAAACGCGTGAATGCATTAACGCAAAGCTTCCAGTGATCAGCTTCCGGGGTGGGCGTCAGTGGTTCGGCTTCCCATCAGCGTGAGGCCCTCAGTGTTTGCGCTGCCCCCGCAGCCCATGCGCGGGGGGCGCCCACCAAAAAGCTCACCGATCGCTCCGCCTGTCCCCGCCTCGCCTTGAGTCTCCACGCCCCTACCTCCCGCCCCTCACCCCTCTTGTTCGTTCGCCTCTGCTCGCCCCAGTCAGTCTTTCTACAGCTACAGTAATGAAGAGAGTGATTTTTGTTCTGAATGAAATCTCTTCTTGAAAATTAAATATTATAATGATATCATGTATAATTTTTCAAAGTATGACTAGTCGTGTAATTTCGGGTGAAATAAAGGCAATTTTGATTTTTTAAAACTACAAAATGTAGAAGTTAATATTTACAGTTTCTCGAAAACAATAATTTCTGATGAAGTTTCTCGAAAACTCAAGTTTTTTTTGCACATTGATAATTTTTACCTTACGGGCATTTTTGTATCATTGCATTTGTGAGAATAAGTGTTTCAAAGATTGCTTCTGACGTTTCTCGAAAACCCAAACGTTTTCTTTGAAAATTAGCTCAAAATTGGGCATTTTCAGAAACAAACGGCATTTTCTCAATAATGGCGCCTAAGTATTCAATGAAAATATGCATATAGAACCAAGTTTTGCTCTTACACGTATCATATTTTTAAAATCATTTCAGTTCTGCTATTAGGGGATCGAAAAATTGAGAAATGAGAAAAAATGTCTTTAATGCATCGATAGTTAGCAGCTGGGATGAGAGTGGGGACAATATCTAAAAGCTAGCCTAAATCAAAGAGATTAGAAAACAAATGTGAGAAAGTTTGTGCCATTACATAGCACGGCTAGTTTCTGTTTGCTGAAGAAGTTCTTGTTGAAACGTCTTTATTCTGCGAAGACGTAGGAATCTCCACTCAGAATCATGTGTTTTCCTGATCCATTCTGGCGACATTTCTTCACGGCTGGATAAACATTGTTTTTGCCATTCGTCTGCACCTTTCTGAACTTTTCAGCATCGAAATTTCCTTGCTGCCCACGACGCATTGTCCTCGCCCGAATAACCGAGAACAAACATCTTGATTCTGGGAGACCATATCCCCTGAAAGTTTCTGGCGTTTACGTGTTCACACTGTCTGCACCGCTGCGAACTGCATAGCAGGTCGCAGACAATTCCTAAAGGAAACAGTCGGCGCGTACGCCTGGCGAAGCCGCCGCCGCCGCCGTCGCCAGGGAAGGGGAGCAGGTGGCGCTGCGTGGAGGCGGAAGGGGAAGGCGGAGGCGGCGGTGGTAACATGTGGCGCCTGCGGTCTGGAGTTCAGAGAGCGCCGCTCGCTCCATTTCGTTAAGTAGTTTTCGCAGTTTGCAGCGCTGTTGTTGCCCGTTAGGTCGTAACATTTCCCGCTGTATGAGTTCTACTTTCTATACTTAACTCGTTTGCTGCACGATCCGTACCGAACCTGTTGCCATTTACAATGGAGCGGCTGGTAGCTTGTAGCTTTTATAAACACAAAATTGTTTTCAAGTACGAGCTGTAGAGCTGGGTGTGTATGAAGTATTTCAAATCCTTAAAGCGTTATTTGCATGTCAACGATGATGATCTGTGTACATTAGATTAAAAGGCGGGTGTACTTTTTCATTATTAATTTTTACGTACACCATAATATCTCGACTCAGAACGTTTATATCCGCGTGTTTTTTCAACTTTGTGCTGAGTTCTGTTGAGACGTTTAACCACGTCAAATATACGAACGTAAATATTGGAAATGAAGCAGAACGTCTGCTCGAAATGGCACTCTCGTGACCTGTGTCTAAAAAATACAATTTCCTTTCCTGGAGTTAGAAATATTGTTTTTAAGCAAATGTTTTCTGAAGTTTATACCGCTTTAATGTTCTCATAATTGAGAAAATATGCGCGTATGGGAGGTGATACGCGAAGTTATCAATGAATCTTGTTTTTTTTATCGGCATAGCCGAAAGTCTTTGTAAGTTCGATAGGAAAAGATCGCTTTTGCGTTTTACTGCTAAGTGTGGGTGACCGGTGTCGGTGACCGGTATATCAGTGAATCATGTGTACTCACAATATTTATAAGGAGAAACTCGGTAAGGTAGGGATAGACCACGGACTTACGGTTATTCAAGTATAGCATTACATTTCCGATAACGTATTTTTAACGTTATAGATGGAAGTACTGCCTAAATATTGTATTTCGTAGAACTAAGGCTTATCAATGGAGCGTTGATTATCCGGCACTCAAAAAATCCACACTATGAATAACAGTTGATTTACATGATCTGTGACGTGAAGCAGCTGGGTGCAACCATCGCCCTTTGTACTGAGAGAAACTGACGACCGTTTAATTTATGTTCACCCCGCGCTGCGAGACATCGTCCTCTACACAGAGCTTCACTGCGTTAGAGGGCGTGCGTCGCGTCTTAGCATCCGAACCCTCTCGCAGGCACGCGCCGCCAGGATCCGCCCTGCCTCGATCAGAAACCGTCTGCGTACGGAGAGAAATGTTTATTTTATACAATTAACCACTTAGCTGATAGAACTATACGGTATAATATATTTTGGAAAAACGAAATGCTTAGTGGCATTAACTAAACTGCTGTTAGTTAAACATATTAACGCGTGTATAGTAATGTTCTCTACATAGGTCGTAATATTGGCTCAACACGTTTCAGTGAAAATTACTAAATGAATAGTTGTTTCATAATATTTATATATCTAGGGCGTTAAGTAGATGATTTTGCCCCGAGAGAAGGCGCCTTCCAAATCCGAGGGCCACTGGGCCGAGGGGTTGAAAGTCGGCTGAGGAGTAAATATATCTAGTAACGCTCGTGGTGCATACAAAACTTTATGGCTTACTTCTTCGTTGCTCAATAAAACGAGAATTCGAAACATTCTATAACTTTTGTTGCGTCTAAAAAGAAAAGACGCATTGTAATCGTCATTTATCAACATCTTTCCTCACGAATAATTGGATTTACTTGATGAGCGGCTTGCTGTACATGTTTGGTACTTTGTGCTACAACATTTCTCTCAGTGCCGTGCTACATCCCCGTTCGAACTCTCCCGAACCCGTCCGAATCTGCGCGATCCTGTCCGAATCTGTCCGAATCTGCGGAATCCGCCCGAATCTGCCCGAATCTGCCCGAATCTGCCCGAATCTGCCCGAATCCGCCCGAATCTGCCTGAATCTGCCGAATCCGCCTAAATCTACCCACCCGCGCGTCTCTCTGCTTGCCCGTCTGTCCGCTTCCCCGTGTATCCGCCCGCTCGCCCTCCCGGGCCAGCCCGCACGCTCCCCGTCCGCCTCCGCCACCACCCACTCCCACCAGAGCCCGCCAGCGACGTTTGTGACGGGCTGGGCGTATTGCGTTGACGCGACTGCCCTTCGTCACCCCTTCCTTGCTCCGGCGCGCGGAGCGTGCTGGTGACGCCTGCCAGCGCCAGCCGTCGAAGCACAGACTGTCGCGCCCTCGCTCCCGCCCCCGCTCTTCCTCCGCCCGCTGTCCCTCACCCTCTCCCCCTCTCTCTCTTGGAGACGCAAGACCTACATTTCAAAATCAATCTTAATTATTTCTTATTATTTCTTGTAACTCCTCACGTGAAAGCGTTTTACCATCTCTTCTAACACAGGCTTTGCGTTTTGACGTACCTACAAAATTTCCGTTTCGGTTTGGATGATTTATATGCTCTCTGTGCCTGTGTTTCCTCGGTGGATTCCTACTATTTTTTATTTGTTAATTTTATGCATCTTTTGGTTCGCGATGGTAGAGTAGGTTACAGGAGAGAGAACTTATTAAAGATATGGTGGGGTTATGGTTTCTTAATATTTGGAACATGTGAGAATGTTTTTCTTGGTGGAATGGTGCTTAGATTTGGGGTTGAAGGAACAGGTAGGGAGGTTTAATTGTTTTATGAATTTTATCAAGGATTGAATGACAAGATCGCTGTGAAATAGGTTATTTCCCACAAATCAGGGACGATAGTGATTTTACGGATACATTTATTTTGAAATAATTCAAGGCGATTGAGGTGCTGTAAACCATGTTTGAAGCATGAGTTACTGTGGGGCGAATGGTAGTTTTGTATGGGTATTAGAACGATTTTTGTGAGTTTAAGTAATGATGATCTGTTGAGAAGCGAATGTAGTCGGATTGATTTTCCATAAGACTCCTTTACAACAGAGCTGATGTGATACCTCCAAGTTAGCCGGCGATGGAGATACGCTCGAAGATACTTCTACTGTGTGGACGGCTGCCAGGGAATGGGAGATTTCGAGAGCGTGAGCAACGAGGTCGCACAGGGTCTTTGTAGGGTGGATACTTTTGCGAAACTTTTAGGTGGGTTTAGGTACATTCACCAAAGACACTAAAAACTGCTAAAATATGCAGAAAAAATAAAATAAAATCCATTTTTTAAATAAAAAATTCACGATTACAGTTTGCCACAACGGATGAAATGGATTTCAAAACACTTTTTATAAAATGTTTGAAGAAAACAATTAATTTTATAACAAAATATCTTCAGTTTTCACAGACACGTAGTGTTTTCTTGAATTTGTATGCTTAATTTGGGCCTTCTGTCGGGCAAAACACCCTTCAATTGAGAGAAAGATATCTCAAAGTAGACGGAGGTTACTGGAGCAAATCTGAAGCACAATAGGTCAGAAGACTCAATTTCTACAGCAATTGAATTGTCACTCTCTAGAATTTTCGAAATATCTTTGATATGTGATACATTAAGTTCAGTAGCAGCTGATGCAGGCAGACGAAATGATTTTTTTTCTTTGTTGCATTCACAAACATATCTGAACACTAGAACATTGTTTCACGTCTAGCACTAGTGCTAAAATTGAACTTTCAGTGTAATATGCATGTTCTTAAAGAACAGCTGTTACTTGTGGTTGTTTAAAAATGATATTCCATGAGCGTCCGTGATAGTGAACACGTTTCCTCTTTCTATTATTGTAGACAAATATACAATTGCTTTCTCTTCCCCATATTACTGAGAACTGTTTCTACGGTATTGAATCGAAGGCAAATGTACTACATCTAGCTTGTTTGGTCTCGGGCTTTGCCTACGAGTTGATCCCCAATGGCCGAATTAGAAAAGGCTCCATTGCCTTTGAACGAGGTGGGTTTTGTAGTTCCAGTGTGTTAATTTGCGTCCGAGAGCTGTTAATCGCGCGCCGAGGGGGCGGAATGAAGTGCAAACAAATGCGCATCTGCCGCGCGCTGATTAATGGCGGCTGCCATTCACGAATAGAGCGCTCGCTTTTTCGCCTTTGCACGTGCACCGGCAATGGAACGAAAGCAGACTTGCCCCGGAGCGGTCGTAAAATACGTTTCTTGCTGCTGTTATTGGCTTAACTTTCATAGTTCTCGTACAGCCTCTTTAACGAACCCACGAATTAAACCATTGGTCGTTGTTCTGTCGCTGTAGTTCTTTGAAGGAAACGGCCCAATTACTTTCAAGAGATAATGAAAAAGGACTTAATAGTCCGGAAGTTCTGAGAAACAGGATCATCAACTGCTTCCTTTGAAATGCAGAGTACACTTTTAATGCGATACGAATATTTTCCATTCGATATTGTGTAGTGTAGAAGAGTACTCATAACTTACCCAAACTCGTTACATTGTTATAAAGAACGTCAATATCATACGAAATTATTGTGAAGTAAGCTAGAACTTTGTGAACTTAAGTCACCTTTGGCTATAATTTCATTCTGTATGGTGCAAGTCGACTGATGAACGAAAATGTTGTACTAAAATTCTCGTGCACGACACTGAAAGTGTTATTTATTATTAAGAGTTCCTTCACTTCTCAGGCGAATGTTCTCCTGTGGAATATTATACGAAATTTCCACGATATTAAATAGCGCGTTGGTGTACAAAGTTTCACTAATGATGTTTTATTAACGGGAAAGCGGGGATGTTGTGCAATGTATACTACTCTTAAATTATGCACTAATGAGATTGTGACGTGTTTGTAATAACTGCCGTTACACAGCTTCTTAATATCTTTAGAAACATAAAAGCACTGTTCAGAAACTGTATCTTGCCAAAACGTTAGTCTTCTTCCACAAATCACGGAATTATATTCTGATGGAATGTGGACCAGTGTCTTACGTTTTAAGTAATTTATTCACACTCTTAAATGCTGTAAAATAAGTAATTGTAGATTATTCAATTGTGATTATAATCGAAATGGAATACTGCAACATCAGAAATGATAAAGCTTAAAAAATAATTTGTAGTTATTTCATTAATGTCCGATTTTGAGTCATAGAAAACCTTTGCCTTTTGTGCTACTATTTAAAATTATATAAGCTATCCAGAAATTCCATTTTAAGTTAGTTTTATTAGCATTCAGACAAAATCATTGCGTTAGCTACTTGTTTTCTGGGTTGTAATATTGTTCCTCTTCTAGAAAGAGTATACTGTATAGAGTAACTAAATCTTCTGTTATTAATTTCTTCTCCTCCTACATACTTTTGTTGTATATGCAGATAAAATGGTTACACGTACCTAATGCTAGTTCTTTCGTGAAATTCGTGTAAGTTACCATTCGACTTGCCCTGTAGATCGGAGGACGATTAGATGGGCGTAGGTGGTCTGTGGTGACCAAATGGTGCTGTGTGCTCTTGTCCCCCAATTGACCTCTTGAGAGACCGCTCTCCCATATTCCGCTCACTGAACGTGCATCCTTAATCTTTTCGTGAAGGAAGAAATTCGATTGGTGGTCTTCTTGCGCACTTCAAGCAACTTGCGCCGTGAGTAGAAATGAAGAGCAAGTCCCCGCACACAGCATATTCTTCCGCCATCAGCCCACATAGACCGCTCAATATTCAAGAAACAAGAAGAAAGTTTGAAATCGCGTAATCCCTCCATCGCTTCACTACTTCTCAATCCTTTGAACACATAGTAATAAACGTTAATCTACCATTCACTCATAGGGGACCGAAAATAGTTCACATTTGGCACCAACTTCAAATAGAAACAAGTATAATCCCTCTTTGATGTCAATGAAGAGACAAGCACGTGCATGTACGTGCATTTTATCCGGTCGACGCGGGCAGTCGACAGGATTCAACATAAAACATTGTCAATTGTTGATTTACGGGGAGATGTAGTTACTTCTACAAACGAACATATGAACCAGCTGTGTCTGGATCGCTTTATAACGGAAAACACATTCACATGCCACGTAGCTGTTAAATGATTTATTCACGGACGGTGCCTGGTTTTGAAGCTCCGTGGCGATATATTCATTGTGATCTAGCTGTTTGACGCGGTAGAGCGATATAAGCGTGGTGCGCGTAAAGAAAGGTAATTGATTAATACCACGTCAGGTAACAGATATTTTCTTGCGATACTTAATGTTGGAAATCAAATTCCAACACCGTTGTGTGCTGAGTCTCTTTTTTTCCATTTTAGAATTCTGTTTTGAAAGAACGAGGAAGGCGGTTTTCAGAAAGTCGCCAAGTAAAAAGATTTGAGCTCTTCCACCCCACGAACATAAAACAAACCATTTCGACGTTTGGTCTCTCGCTGTCAAGGCCACTGCCATCGTCTGCGTCTCCGCTGTGTCCCTCGTCTTATCTCGCTCATCGTTGTCGCCTTCTGGCCTCATCCGCCGCCGCACTGCCGCCCATCCGTCTTCCCCTCTACCTGCGCCCGTCCGTCTTCCCCTCTACCTGCGCCTGTCCGTCTTCCCCTCTACCTGCGCCAGACAGCGCGCGGCACTCACGCGCTGCGTCCCTCGGCAAGGGCGGCCGCAAGACCCGACGCAGAGATTGCAGATTGGCCCTGCCCTCCCTGCCCATTTACGCCCCAACCCCTGCTAACTTGTACCTCCAAATATCATTTCGTGTACCGGGAGCGGTAGCCAGTGCATCAACTGATGTCACTGCAGTGCCTCTGACCGGGAGGTCCTAGGTTCGAGTCCTGACGGCGGCACGATTTTGGACACTACCTTTTCAGCTAGATCGAATTCAGTCGCTGTCTCGGGGAGAATTCTAGCGGCCGGCTGCTCTGATCGGCAGTTTTCCGTGGTTTCTCCGATCCACACCAGGCGAATGCCGGAGCAGTACCCTAACAAACAGGCCACGGAGCGCGCGCGATCTTTCCTTCCTCTTCCTTGTTCTATCCTCTCCCCTTACACACATGCACTACACTACCACATATTCCTGGAAACAGGTCGGAAGCTTAGAGCTTGGCCCGGCTGGGGCGGTGCCCCGCTGGTGGGAGACTCCTGGTTAGGGGGAAACCCCACTATCCGACGGTAGGTCGGCGCCGGATCTCGCCATCCAGCGGGGGAAGATCACTGTTATCTCCCGAGAAGAAACATGCACTACACTACGTGACTAAGCTGTTGACGTGCCCAGAATCACTATCCAACCAACCAATAATTTCGTGTCAGCCACGTGGGGTACGTTGTTGCGACGACGGAAGCTAGAATTCACGTGGCCTCCCGCTGACCGCGGCGAGAAGCATGTGATTGTTAGCGCAGTAATTGAAGGTTCTCCGTTGTTTTCATGTTCCATAATACGTCGCTGTACAAATGGAAGGCTTCTGGTTGGTTGTAAGCCATGTAGTATATGACAATTCACAATTAACTGTCAGACTCAAAGGAATGTTATTCAAGGTAGAGGTATGAGCATTGGGTGTTGGGCTGGATAATGGAATCTTTTAAAATCTTGAAGCCAATGGAATTTGTGGTCGGACACTGGTGTCAGAGCAGTTCTGTGAATTGCTAGACCTAACATAATCTCAAAAGGCACTTGGCAATCCGAAGTGCAGATTTACTAAACGTATATAAATAAATTATTCAGAGGGAACGTGGCAAGTGAGTGCCCTGCTTCCTGTACTCCGCAATTCGCCCGCCGAATCAGTAACAGGAAGAAACTACTAATGAAACAAATTAGCCTCTTGGCATTTCTCAAGCTATCAAGCACGTTTGCCCCACCTACTTCGTTGAATACCACGTCCCCTTCTCTCTTGTGAAGCACATTTCAAGCTGCGACTCTCCTGCAATGTTCCAGAATTTGCAGTCACATACGTGACATTATATAGGTGTAGTGATGATTTAGAGAACACATTACCCACTAAATAAACATACATTCCATGAGACATTTTTTAGTGTAATTACTCGTATGAACTCGTATTACTGTGGTTGGCAGCGAATAAGTGTGCCAACGGGCAGAGTTCCAGATCTGTTGCTTGCTCGGAAGGCAAGCAAAGAGAAATTTGTTCAGGGCTGGCGCCGTGAAATTTCTCCAAATTAGAAAATTTCACACACCTTCGGAGCCTATTTAACGCTCGTCTGTCTTCTGAAATAATTTATGCTCTTCCACCTGAAGAAGCGTGACTGTTCGGAGATTTACTGAACTTCGGTTCAGTAAATGTCGAGTTAAAGCCTTTTAAATTGATAGAGGAATATCAATTTTGGAGGAAATAGGCTAAACGATTTTGGCTCTAGCTTTGACCACAGACGGACGGACAGACACCCGTTTTGCCGTCAATGAATTTTTGTGTATCAAGGACCCACAAAACATGGATTCTGACTACATAACGTGTTAGAGGAGTAATGTACTAAATATAACAAGATTTATCCACTTTTTCTGTACCAGGGCCCATCAATAAGAGTTTTTCTGTCAAAAATTCGCCGTTTTTCAGCGCCCGATTACAATACTTTCCCTTCTTACGAAGTAAGGGTGAGAAAGTAAAAATTGTTCTTTTGTTTAGTTTCAAGATTATGTAGGTAACTCAGTAGATTTCGCTTCATCTAACCGAGAAACTACCGTAACCAAAGAAACTGTAGTTTTCAATAGTGTAAGTAAATCAAAATATGATTTGGTTTTTTGAAGAGATATTAAGATTTAAGAAGAATAATGTTCTACTGAGAAGTGACAAAATAAAAACAATCTATTGCACATTCATATCTCTGATAACAGTCCGAAGGTGTTGATGTTGCGGTTACAAAGGAAATAAACATGAGAATTAACCGAATTAAAATATTAGGCATGAAGTTGAATGATCTTCAACTGACTTATTAAAAAGACTTTCTTTCCAAGGCTGCCAAACCGAAAAAAATTGAATTGGCAATGAAGTACGAGTACATGAGGGACCAAAAAAAGGTGATCTTCGTTGCTTTGAAGTATTTCTAATGTTTCCAATAATAAAAAGAATCGCTTTTATGAATAGTTTTTCTTGCCAATGCACTTCCACACACTTGGGTGGCATAGAGGAGGCAGCTCAAAACTGGAACACCGCGTTCTGCTGTATTGACGCGATATCTTTGCTTCTTCAAAATGCTGAATGATGCTTTAATTCACGCCTAACAACTAAGCATGCGATTAAGAATGTCTTCCGAACGAAACATTTTGAAAATATTTTTTCCCATTTCCTAAGTCCAATTCCCTCGTGCTCCAAACCACTCGATTGTGTAGTCTCCTTTGCCTTGGCAGCCTGGCCAGCGCTTCCTAGCTACGGCACTCTCATCCGCGCGTAGTGACGATAATATTAGCAAAACATCTGTACATCAACAAAAGGTTTTCGATGTGGATGAAAACATCGGCAAAAACATCTGTGTTTAAAACATCGATGTGTTAAATCCAATGAAACATATCGAAGTAAAATGTCCTAGTTCTAATGGAATACATAAGTTAATATTACTTTAATGTATATTCTGTATTAAGTTTGACTGTCATCTAAGTATTCTAATCAATTTTCTTTGTAGTCATGATTCAAAAGGTCGTTTAACGATATTCTCACTTAAAAATAATCAAGAAAGCTAATGACACTGGAGAAAGGTTGCGAATCGCAAACGGTTTCGCGCCGTCTGGCAATCGACAACAGTGACAGTTGCGAATGGCTGTTGATTCCGAGCAATCTTTTTTAAACCTTATATTTGTTATGATAATTTGTGTTGAAAACATCGGTGTTTCAGAACAAATAAATCGATCTGAAGAAAACATTGAAAGCAAAACATCAGTGTTATAATATCGAAATTTGTGCTCGAAAATATCGATGTTTTAAAAACATAGATGTTTTTTTCCATCTGCAGCCGCAATGCGGTGGCCCAGGGACGCCGCTCTTCCGCGCTGGAGCCAGCCAACAAACGGCTCCGGTGCCCTTATCTAAAGAGTCTGCGACGCCGTCGCTCTGACGGAGCGGCAGCTCCATAGCACACGCCAGCCTCCGGGGCGCTCTGCCAAGAGGCGTTGAGGGGGCCGTTTCCCCGCGAGGCGAATGCAGGTGGACGATGTTCATGCGCAGTAATGTACATTTTTCCTAAAGTAGCGTATTTAATATCGCGACTGCTACGTGTAAGGCCTGTAGCGAGGACGGTCGTAAAGTTGAATAGAAGTTGATTGTGGAATGGATAATAAAATAGCAAGGGGGACTGAGAAGCGGGAAAATAGAAGTGCGATAAAACCTTCCGGGGATCCCCTTTGTATAATTTAAATGTCACACCCAGTGACCCAAATTTGAAACCTAGGATCGTGAGAAGTTTAGGCCCAGGGAGTTATGCAAGGGGTCTTCTCATCCTAAAGTAATAATAATAGTGTATTGAGCAATTACTGGGAAGATTTTCATTCACAGTCGTAACTTAATCTTAGCTAATTGATTAAAGCTAAGAAATTTACTGAAAATATTGGAAACCATCAATGGACAAGAAAATTGCAACTTATGATTGCAGCGTTAAAAGAACAAAAACATTAACTAAATTTTCAAGATATGAATGAACAATGTAAAAAATTTATGGTTTTCTCAATGTCCGATTTAACTGGCTACTTTCATGGAATAAATAAAGAAACAATCGAAGACCAGATTTCATTAAGAAACTTTTGTCTTTAACAATGTTTATTTTAACACAATTTAATCCCAAAAATTTGAATGTTTTAATTAAAATCTGACCAGTGCCATTTTTATAAGCGTACTTTTACAACAACAAAATGTAAGAAAAAATTGGCGCCATTAAAAACTGAAAATGTGCTTTATTAAACGTACCCCCAAAAGTAAAATACTCACATCAATTTCGAGGGGCTGCGACGTTAGCCACATCGATAGACGATTATCAGTTTTTGTGAAAATCCGCCGCAGAACAATAGTCTTAAGGGCCAATCCAAAGATTAGTCGCTGTTGTTCTTGGAGAGAGACAGACAGTGTCCCGGAGGAAATTACACTTTTTCAGTATCAAGTACCCCCCCAAAGTGGTAAATGGAATGGGGAGTGATTAACATACTAACAAAGCTAACGACAATAAATAAAAAAAATAATATTTTTCAAGGTAAACAATTGTGCGCTCGGTGCTGACGTGACGTTTCTATTCATTGGAGGAGGGCGCCGGCAGCTGACAGGTTCGCCCCAGCTGACGCCCGCGCAGCCGGTGCTCCGCCGCTCCGTCGTCGTCGCCTCCGCCGCCGCGGGGCGCTGCTAAAAATACCCGCGAGCCCTCCCCCGCACGCGAGGGGGCTCTGGAACCCTCGCCCCTTCATGCATTGCCGCCCCCGCCCCGCCCCCAGCGGCGGCGGCGAAGGAGACCGGAGGCCGACAGGAGAGGCGCTTACCGCAGATAAGGCCCGCTCGGTCACGGACGCGGTCATGTGCTGTTGAAATACCCAGCGCAGACCCCGCAGGCCGCGTGGCGTCGCGCTAATTAGCAAACCTCGTGACTCGGTTTTCCCTCTCCATTCCCTCTTCACTTCATTGTATTATATAATTATGGAAGAATAGTAATAAAGAGTAATGAAGAAGAAATCGATCATCTTAAATAATTGAGTCTCCCTCCTCTCATGAGTTCAACGAGAATGGAAACTAACATTCTGTTAGGTTTTCCTTCATGTGCAAAACCGCTCATTAGTATGACCGAATAGTTTTTACAGAACAGCATTAGCGACCTTATGACTGACGGACTCATTAGAGATGAATGCGAAATTGTTTACGATTCGAAATTCGATTACGATTCGATTCTCATGTTCATTTACGGTCTTATGTAAGAATTGTAGTTACATCGGTGGGAGGTTACATGCAGTTAATGATGTTATTTCATTAATCATGAAGGCCTAAACCCGGAGCTGTAATGTGAATTGTTAGTGGCTGAACATACCACAAATAAGCTTTATAGTGCACTGTGCAGTTACTGTACATATTTTAGGATAGTGTGCTATGCGTGTGCCTGTCTAACCCGTCTGGTTCATTTCCACTTTGCGTAGGAGGATCGCGCCGATCAAGCATTAATAAATTATACCACTATGCATGAATATAAACATTTCTTGTAGTTAAACAGTGTGATCTCGTCACTATTAAAAATAATAATATAAATAAATAAATAAATTTAAGACAAGGTAGTTTTCACTAAACTAATAATTACGGGCGATTCGCAATAAAAGTGAATATCGGCGGCAAGTAAAGCTTGTCTAAAAGTAGCCGCCAAATTTATTCACTTCTTCAAAGGATGTGCCACAACCTCACAACAATGACGCTAAAATTAACCACCAAGCTTTTATCAGTAGATGGAACCTGGAAGATTTACGTTTGTAAAAATATATACGATGTAGTACCGGTAAATGAAAGAACAAAATATTGTAGGATACCGGCATTGTTCCAGATAGAGCTGGGACGTCAAAACCCACCCGCAAGAGCTACTTGCGCGCCTGGGAAGCCCGGCACTCCTACGGGCACGGGCAACTTCCCCCGAATCTCCACCGGTCCATTACTTTTAAATCTCGCGCCAATTTCTCTGGACGCAGTGCCTGCGAGCTCTAGTAAGCCTCTACCTCGTTTAGACGCCACCGATGACCACAGACTGACGAACGTAACTTGCCCGCTACCTTGACATGCCTGAGATAGAGCAACGAAAACAAATAATTCTCATATTGTCGTGTTCTGCAAAACTGCTCATAGGTCATTTATAATACATATCGCAATCTCTATCCATTCTGCACCCAAGAGCAACTTCTGCTAGATAGCAAGCCTAACAGGAACCGTGGTGAGAATGAGAAGAAAGTAGCTGAAGTTCTTTCGTATCATGTAATTTGTCCTCAAAACCTCTTCTATTAATCCAGTTGACTGCAGTTATGTCCCTAGTTCAAAATATGTACGAAATCATCGCAAATTTGTATATTTAATCGAGTGTGCTATATTTGTTATCCTTCGAACTCACGGTAAGTCCACGAACTCATTGGTCTGTTTTGAGGGCCTAAGCTTTCTGGAACGAAAATATTTCGTTTATGGTGTGTCAGTGGCTCTGAGCAATTTAGGTTTGAGTATTGTCAAGAATTCCTAGTTCGTATGGTTATTATTGAAAAAACAGAAATACCGAGCTTTTTTTTAATTTGTGGAATGTGTTAAGATCGAAAATATGTTGATGTGATACTTTGAATAATTCATTCGATATCTAAATGAAGAGTGTTAAATACTCGATAGGCCTATCTCAGCTGTAATTCTAATTCCGAAGAAAGCTTTTTAGTGTAACCTTGATGCACTTCCTCTTCATTTGGAGCCCAATCCCGAATAATGGTCCGGCGATAGATATTCCGCAGCTGGCGCTCTGTGCCGCATTAGCCACTAAAACAAATTACCGTCAACTCGATATTCCGTTTAGTGGCGGCAATTCCGGTCCGATATCGAGTAGCGCTTGAACCGCGTTATCCGGCGCGGCGGGAGGAAGGGGGCGGGGCCCGTCGAAAGAGGTTGCCGACCCCGCGTTAAAGAGACGCCCGTCGTCGCCGCCCCCTGCTCGCGCCCGCGCCCTCGCCCGCGCCTGCGCGTTCGTCGTCCTTCTGGAGCACGGAGGCGGCGCCGGACCTCACGCCGGTTGGCCCTCGCCTCGTCGCGCCGCAGCCGACGCACCACAAGACACCTGCAGTCAATGTTTTTTAAAGATTTTACTAGATGTTATGAATGAATTAGAACCATTGTTGATTACATATTTTTACCTATATCATCTTTTTATACGTCATATTTCTTACGTACTTCGGTTCAAAGCCCAATTACTTTCATGTACTACATACATTTTGGGGCCGTTCGTTCGCAGAAGGGTAGCGCGCTGTCCATGAATTACCTCAAGGGCAAATGTTTTTGTATATAAAACTGTAAATTTGCAATGAATATATTTTGGAAAGAGAATGTGGTGTTCTTTTATTTTATGTAGGATCTTTGGAAGATAATAGTAATCCGTTATGTTTTTTGGAGCATTTCATTAACATTATGATAGAAATTAAAATTTACCGAGCTTTATTTATCCTATCAAAAAAATAATGAGAGATTTGAATCTTTTGCGCAAACATGCGTTTTTAGACACCTAATTTTTTTAAATGGAAAAAATTTATTTGCGGCCCTTCCAATGGTACCACTAATTCAATGTGGGTATTTTAGACTTGGAATAAATCTGGTACCGTGTGACGAAAACTTTTGTACTATTATTTCTACAGAGGAAGAACTTTCAGTGGCTCCATATTCATTTTTAGATCTGTTCGTTGACCTTTTGTGATCGGAAGTTTGAAAATGCTCACATACATGCTGTTGTAACATCGCAAGTTTTGGAACGTTACTTCAATGTACACTTGTCTCCCCATCAACTGTTCCAACCAGTCTTGAAAAATAATAAGCTTTCTCGACAAAATAACGGATTTGTTTCAAAACTTCACTTCTTACAAAGAATTGGATATCTTCTTGAAATTGTTAGGTTCTTCCACTACCCATAGAAACTTTTAGCACATCTGAAATTCAAACCACTGTCCATGGATCGTAGAAGCATTAGACCCTATCAGCTCGACCGCTCAAAGCATTTTGCTTGTTTATCTAGAGTGTTCTATCCAATGCCCCCTTTTCTTGTAGGGAACAGATGATTACGTTACACTTGTAAACAATACAATGAATATTTTTTATATATTTAAATTTTTTCGTACACATTTTGGAAAAAGTAAATACATGTATGTACACATTTTGCTTTTTTATTACAATAGATTCCTTTCCCTAAGTAGTAACCTATATATCAAGTATAGTATGTCCAATAACCTTCAAGAAAAGGACTACAATATGAATTCAGTGAAACAAACATTATGCTCTTCATGTTGAAATTAAATCGAAATTATCTTTGATGTCAGTAAATATCAACTGGCTATTGTCTTAGCTCACTTGAAACTTGAAAAAACTAGAGGTGCTACAACAGCACATACTTCCTCTCATTATTTTTAACTTACACAATTCTTGAAAATTCATAGAATTCATCCAAAAATAGATTTGCGCCAATTTTTGTCCTTTGCCCAAAAAATTTAAGAAAAATGTAATAGATTAAAGAAAAACTGTATTAATTGTTTTTGTATTTATCTTTCATACATTTTGTGTTAGTGTATACTTTTTATACATTTTGGAGTTTAAAATTCCTTCATTACAATATATTTTCGAGTTATCCCTTTTATCGCAAACGTATGTATGTATTAAAAGGTTTTCACGAAGTATTTCTGCATATTTACCTTTCACATATTTCATTCTAAGTACAATTTGTGGTGGAAGTTCATAATTGACAACGATGATTTAGTAAAAATTCATTTTTTAACTTCTGTATTAAATTCTAAACTGTACTCATATATTAATTTTATTTTTTTGCAGGTTGGTTCCTGTTTGCACATCTCTCAGAACGTGAAATGAGGTTTGTCAATAAATCTCAGGATTAGCAGTAAGTTTCAGCTTTAATGATAATAATAATAATAATAATAATAATAATAATAATAATAATAATAATAATAATAATAATAAATAATAATTGCATTTAATTGTGTTCGTTTTCATTCAAAGTAATGTTAACGATTTCAGAAATTAAGGCTTCAGGATTGTTAACGAAAAGAATTACCTATTAGAGGAGTCGCCTGCTGGAAGTCTCTTTTGGTCATTTGACTTAGCTATGTACCTAGTGTTAAGACTCCGTCTCTGTTGAGACTTGAAGCCTAAGACCTCCCAGTCAGAGACGCTGCAGTGGCAACATGTGTTTTCCTGAGCCATCTCGGCCGGTGATATGGCGCTTGATTCCTGGCAGCGCACACTGCAGTCGGCGATGATGCCCCTACTGCGCTCTAGTGTCAAAAGCTGCAACTTTGAATATAACCTTAAACGAAAAGTTATGTATCCTATTTGACAAACGTCTAAATTTTGACGTTTTCAGGCGGTTGTACTCCTCTGAAAAATAATGAATATATCTTAATATTTGGAGGGCCAATTTCGAATCGTTCACAGCAGTATTTCTTTCTCATTGATTGTGTTGCAGCATTTTATTATTTTCAAAAAGTCTTAACTGTTTGGCACAGTGTGTTAACAATGCAGATTCGTGACCGACTCGTGGCAGTTTGCCTGCTTCCGTGAGCCTTGCAGTCTCCCCCGGAATCTCTCGTGTGCGGGCGGAGCGGGCGCGAGGGGAGCGCCTGCCGCCGCCAGAGGGAGGCGCAGTAGGCGCGAGGGCGGCGCGCGTGCGGGCGGCGCAGCCAAGGAAAACACGCCGCGCCGGCGGCGGCGGCGTCTGGAGATACGGGAACCCTCATCGCCCGGCCCCGCCCCCTCCCCTGGCTTCCGCCGCCACCCACGCCGCGCCCCCACCACGCCCCCGCCCCGCCCCGCCCCGCCACTGCCGCCGCTTCCGCTGCCGGAACGACGCACAGTGGGGCGGAAAGCACCAGCAGGACAAGAAAGCAGTAGAACAACATACTAGTCTTCACTTCAGCCAGAACTATTTAACAGTTTCTTTTTAAGCTAAACAAAAAAGAATCCTTACACCCCTAATTCTCTGGCTGGGGTAATTGTAAGGCCCTACAATACGTTTTCCTAGTGAGGTATGTATTGTTGGGCAACAATAAGTATCGTATTTGACTTTGTAGAGCTACAGTCATCAAACTTGCAGTGTGATTTGCAATCTCATTATCATTGGTTTTCAATATTCGCTTTAACTTCAGTTACTAGTACTTATTTTTAAATACTGTTTTTTTTTCTTCACAAAATATTTGGGACACCACCTTACGGTGACGGCCTTGTGTGTTGTTGTAGTGTTGTTGTTTTTTCGAATTTTCGAAGATTCACGATCCCGCATTAGAGTTCATATTTACTTCTATTTTTTTTTTTTCCTCAGTACCCAATATTTCGTTGTTTCAGGTATCCGATTATTATTGTTAATTCTGATTATAACTATTACGACAGAAATGAAATTGAAAATTTTACTTGTGGATTTGCGTGAAATGATACCGTTTTGGATGTTGAAGAGAACCGGGCCTACTGAGCGCTGCGCGCACTGGGCCCAGCGCTGGAATCGCTGGCGGAGCGGGGGCGGGGGGCGAGATGGGGCGCCCTCCGGAAAACGCGGCGTTTGCCTGCCTGCCTGCGGAGGCGGCGCGCGCCAGCAGTAGTACGTGCTCGTGGCGCTGCGTCGTGCGCGCGCCCCGGCTGCGAGCGGCGCCTTGTTTACGCGGGGGCGCCGAGGCGCGGCGCACAGTGCGGAAGCGCGCGCGACAACGGCGCCACGCCCACCGCCGCACCGCACCGCACCGCACCGCACCGGCCACGTCCGCTCGCCTGAACGCCAACGCCATTCGCGCGCCTTAACGCAGTGCGTGTGTTTTTTAGTGCAGTAGTGAGGTCGAATACCTTCCAAACGCGCTAAGTATGTGTTAAATCGAACGTGGTGATTCTGATCAAGTCTCCCGGCTGTTAAGTGTTACTTGTGTTTGCGTTGTTATCACCAAGAAGTGTCTTCGTCTTGGGAAGCGTATGTTATGTGTGGAAGTGTATTTGTAACATCCGCAGTGAATATCCATTTCAAGATCATTGTTCATTAAAAATAAGAAGTAAGTACACACATTTGAATTTCGAACACAAACTTTTTTTATTTTTAATAAGTTTATAATTTTAGAAGTATAATATTTAAAGCCATTCCCTTATGTGGAGTAACGAGAACATAGCGATTTACGTTATGGTTCGTGGTTTAACGCTGAAAAATGCCATACAGATTGCGTTCGTGCATTGAAAGACGTACATAACTCTACATCAAGACAATTTTCAAGATCGTTTTTGTTACAATATTAACCTTAGAAGTATTTGATCAACACTCATTAACATTATGTATCTGGTTTTAAATCTACACCAAAATTACATCATTTGTGTATGTTTTCATTTCTACAAACTTCTATTTTATTCAATTGTATATACACAAATAAACTCAATTCTGAGGCACGCGTGTGTTCAGAAAAGTAACTTTTAGAATATTTACAGTAATATATTGGATCTGCTAATCATAGCTTTGTCAATTTTTAATTTTTTGGTATTCTAATATTGCTTATTATTCTGTCTCCGAAATGATACACGAATATTAAGTCTTTATCAGAAAATAACAACAGCGATATACAAGCATTGTTTTGCGTTTATTACCAGCTCATTGAAATGCGTGACCTATCTTCTCTTAAAATATTTCGTATATTAGTGCTGGTGGTAACTTCATCCCCATTGTAAGAGCGGAAACACGATTCTGCGTTCTAGCGTGGAGTTGCATTAGTGTTAACGGGTTAGTGGAGCAGTATGTGCGGTTTGGCGAATGTTGAGGTTTATTACGATTGTGCCTCGAGTTCGTATGCCTTATTGATCTGACGATGTACCTGAATAGGACAGTGCTTTGATGGCTACGTGATTAAGAAGTTATGATTTGAATGATGATTGAGCGTTGACAAGGGCGAGAGAGCAGGAGACGGCAAACAGAGGCAAGGGAAACTAGAGAACAACCTGAAAATGCGTTGCAAAATGGCTTTCTCGGCACAAGTTTCGGTAGTTTTCCGTCTTTTTTGCTATCAATACCAGACAAATGTCGGAACAGTGCCCTAACAAACGGAGCACGGACCGCGCGCGATCTTTCCTTCCTCTTTCTTCACCCTTCACCCTTTCCTCACCCCTTACTCACACACACAGACATAATCAAACATATCGGCAGACCAGTCGGGAGCGTAGAGCTCGTCTCGGCTCAGGCGGTGCCACGCTGGTGGCGGATAGCTGCAAATCCCTGCAACCCGACGTAGGTTGGCGTTATATCTTGCCAGCCAGCGGGGGAATATCACTTACACCGCCCATAAAAAACATGCACTACTATTATGAGACTAATGACTGGGGGGCGGATTTTGATGACCTAACACACTGCCAAAAAATTATCAATGAAATGCTCTTAAAATGTTTTAAAAATGTCCTAAAAACAATGAATAATGACTTAAGAAAATTGCTCAAAACCACTTCAGATGAACAACTCATGCTATTGGAAATGTTATTGATGTAATCGAGGCTTCTTCCATTCTTGTTCAAGTGAACTCAGCTAGCAAATGTTTGATTTGGACTGTTCTTTACAAGAAAATTTGTCTTTATTTATCGCGAAATCGGCAGAACTGACAATGGCGCCGATAGGCGTCAAACGAACCTTAAATTACGTATTAATAGTTATTAATTATTAATAATTAATACTAATTAATAGTACTCACAATGGTTGACATTACAATATTTGAGCGAATAAATCGAATAGACTACTCAGGAATTCTGTGGAGAACATTTGTTGCATCGTGTAAATATTTGTTTGAAGCAAGAACAATTACAATGACTTGAAAATCAATGAAATCTGCGAAAATGCTTAAAAATGACGGGGAAAAGTAAAAAAAAAAGACTTATTAGTCGAAATCGACAAAAAATGCAAAAAAAGACGTATAAAAATGAGTTATTTCCTTTTGTGATAACATAAAATGAATTTCTATTTTAAGTGGCATTGCTCTAAAGTGAAAAGAATAAAAATGACATTTCATTAAAATCCGCCCCGTACTAATGACTTAGCAGTCGTCGCGTCCACAATCTCTAATCAATCAATCCAAAGCCCCCAAGTTCCGCGTGGGTGGAGCGCGACTTGAGCCCTGGCGGCCGTCGGAGGGAGGCCGTCGCTCGCGAGGGCGTCCGGGCCCACGCGACGCCGCGCCGCGCCGCGCCGCGCGCCCCAGCGGCTCCCGCAGGAAGCGGCGCGGCGCATCCGCTCAGCTGCGCTGCAGCGCGGGCGGCCACGGGAAGGGGGAGGGGAAGGGAGAGGGAGAGGGCGCCTGCGCCGGCTTGAGCACGCGTGAGCAGCCATATAGCGGGTTATTATTGTCATTTCTTATACGTTCAGTTTTCGTCCTTTTACTTTTACAAACCCCATTTTACCTCATTACGAACAACTTACGATCTAGAAAGATCCTATGTTGTTTGTAATGTCTTGTACAAATATATGTTTTTTATTTGTAATTTAATTGTGTAACTAATTGCCCATTTCAATTTCAAATAATTTTAAATCCCGATGATGAGGAAGAGAAAGTCCTCGAAACTGTAGCGACATAAACAAATACAAAGAAAATTGACGTTGAATTATTTAAATGGATTTACCTTCAATAATTGAATAAGATTGTTCGAAAATACATGGACCAAAACTGAACGTATATGAAAGTGAAAACGAACAGACACATAAACATTTAAATATGGTCATTTCTCCCCGCCTAGCAACGGGGTATCGTGTTTGAAGCCCTTGGATAAACCAGCAGAATGCTTCGTAAGGTGGTCCAGACAAAATCAAGAATATCTCGGATCGATGGTATAGAGTTTATGCAATTTTATGCAGTATTTGCGAAAGATGTAAG
The DNA here is from genome assembly GCA_011170035.1 of Teleogryllus occipitalis. Lineage (NCBI taxonomy): Eukaryota > Metazoa > Arthropoda > Insecta > Orthoptera > Gryllidae > Teleogryllus > Teleogryllus occipitalis. Next base: position 66,358 of record BLKR01009101.1, on the reverse strand, counting down.
CGGTGATAACTTCTTTGAGTTTGTGTTTTAGGAAGTTCATGGAACTTGCGAAACTAAGACGGAAATCTTATGATTAAATGGTTCTTTTTTGTTGTTGAGAAAGGCGTCATTTTTCGTAAAAAGAAGCGATCGACGGGAAATGGATGACGACGTACCTGTGATTGATTGATTGATTGTTAGTGATTCCGGGCGCGCAGACTACTATGGTCAATAGTCCTGTTCGTATAATGCGTGTTTTTGCACGGGAGTTGGCGGTGGTCATCCCCTGCTGTACGGCGAGATCCGGCACCGACCTACCGTCGGCTAGCGGGGTTTTCTCCACACAAGTATCTCCCAACAATGGGACACCACCCTAACCGAGACAAGCTCTAAGCTCCCGACCGGTCTCCCGGCCTGTGTAGTAGTATAGTGAATGTTTGTGTAAGTGTGTGTGAGGGGAGAGGATAGGGCAAGGAAGAGGTTAGCCTGAGTCATAGGGTCATTCTTTTATGATTTAGGGGGGCCGGAGAGAGGACTGACTGAGGAGAGCGAGTCGTCAGGTAAGCGTGGGGGTAAACGAATGGTCACGAGGAAGGGAGGGGGCGTCTAGGCGGGTATGCGGTTCTTGCAGGCGGGAAGTGCCCCGAGGCCGTCAACACTTATCACCCTGGACGCCCTCACCATTTGCCTCCACCTCTGACGATGGGGACCACACTTTGCATGGGCGGAGTGCGATTTGAATCCCGGCGGCCGACGGTGGTCCTTGGATAGCGTCTTTTGGTTTAGATTGAGTGATGACAACCAAAAAATTTAAACACTTCTTTGTGTTATCTTCAATGAAATAATTTGAAAAATGGATTTGAGGAAGTACTTTGACCAATAAAACATTACATTTCCGAGGTATCATTTCAGTGCCCTTTACAATTGTGTCTAAACACTATGACAGTTAAAAAAGTAATAATTTTTGTAATTAAAAATATTTTTAGATTTGTCATTAAATTTACTGCATAGAACTTAACTTAATAAGATACATTATGATACGAATTAAAATTGTTTTTACAGTTCTGATGAAAATGAAATAATTGCTGAAACGTTGATATAAACAAATATGTTATTATAGAACTTCTCATGACCGATTGTCAGCACTCTTCAGCATACGGAACCATGTTAAAAAACCAGAAAGTGAACACACCCGGATATTCATTTTTACGTGTATAGATCCTTAAGTGTAAAGTTGAATTGATGTGAAGTGGTGTGTATTACGGGCGTAAACATTTCGACGGCGGGCGGCACGGCTGCCTTCATTGCGGAGGACAGTCGTTGCGGCTGCGGTGGCGGCGAGAGGGCGAGTGGGCGCTAATCCAGAGCCAACATTTGCGGAGGCGGCCGCGGGGGACGCCCGGAGCGCCTGCAGTTTTGCGCCGAGCGCGCGGTGGAGAGTGCGGCCGCGAGCAAACAGCGCAGGCGCCGGAAGGACGCGGCTGCCGCGCGCCTCGCCTCGTGATGCCCCAGCGGCGCTGATACCTGTCTCAAGCGGAAGCTCTGGCTTGCGGAGACAATCATTATTGGTTTCCAACAGGTGGCAGTTCAGAGTCCAATGGAAGTTTATGATATGAGAATCCGGCCTAATTTTTGTGTTTGCGAAGTTATCTATGCTTTGCTTGTTAACTCTTTTTAATTGCTCTTAAACTGTATGAAAAAGATTTTTTCCCACCCGCGATATAAGTATCACTGAATATCACTGACCTGTAAGTAATCTGACAATGCGCCCCGACGCAGAAAGATGTCGAAACAACATTTCTGCTCATTGTTCTTCCACTTCATTTAGTATTACCCAGCTCGTATACCACATTGTGTAAAATAAATGCCATCGCATTGTAGCTTTTAAGTACCATTGGGTCATACTTAATTGCAGTTTAAAGAAATCTATGCACAATGCATCGTCATTATAGTTTCAATTCATGTGGGTTTTCGTTTAGGTACTTAGTAGATGTTACTAAGTGTAAAAGTTCAAGGAATTTTGGAAATGTCTGTTGCACTATTTAAGAACTCAATTATAAATTCGGTTACGGCGTAGGTGATTTCAAACGCGGAGCTTCCAAATGAAAGAAGGAGAATACTTGAAGGATTAAGAGCAGCAACAAGATACGCCACACCAGTGTCAACAACCTTCCCGCTTTTATTAAATGTTGATATCTCGATTTTGGTGAAATGTGGCTTTTCTTCTTTACTCTGCGTGTGTAGTTGATACTTATGAAGTGTTTGGGGCGTGTGTGAGGGATGGGTATAAGAGCAGCTAGCGCTGGGCCGGAGCGCAGTAGTTTTCTCAGTGCGTCGACGGCCTCCGCAGCCTCCTTTGACGCCGAGGTGCGGCCCCGTGCGGAGCGCACCCGCTAACTACGTTATGCGCGGCCACGGAGCCTCACAGGCGACCCCTGGCGGCGGCGATGGAGCACAGGGCGAGAGGCCACGACGCCCTGCACACGCCTCTCCGTGGCGTCTCATACGTTTCTCCACAGGCAATAGTCGTCCCACCTGCCCGAAAACGTCCTCCCTCACACTGTCCCGTTGCACGCCGTGCTTTCACGAGCTGATGAGGGTGAAGAGAGTGTGGCGGCCTACGCCTTTGGGGCACTCTTCCGCCATTGTGTAGGTTTTGTCTTGCATTAGGAAATTTGGAGATCATACGCCACAAGCAGGAGCGAGTGGCGCCGCGATCTCTATGTGTCGACTGATTTCTTTGGTTTTAGGCACATGGACGGTTCGACTTGTAATAGCAGTTTGCAGATGAAAAGAAAGTGAATAGAGAAATGTATTGAGAATGGTAGTGGTTCCGTGCTGGTTCGTCCCGTCTCTCCCTGCTCCGTCTCCCCACCACGTCTCAGTCCGCACTGTCTCGCCCACCCCACCGGTAGCGGTAGCTCAGTGCATCAACTGATGTCACTGCAGCGCCTCTGACCGGGAGGTCCTAGGTTCGAGTCCTGACTTCGGCAGGATTTTCGACACTAGCTTTTCAGCTAGGTCGAATTCAATCGCTGTCTGGAGGAGAATTCTAGCGGCCGGCTCCTCTGAGCGGTAGTTTTCCGTGGTTTCTCCGATCAACACCCGGCGAATGCCGGAGCAGTACCCTACCAAACGGGCCACGGATCGCGCGCGATCTGTCCTTCCTCTTCCTTGTCCTATCCTCTCCCCTTACACACACACTTACACCCGCCCCGCTGGTAGGAGAGTCCTGGTTAGGGGGAAATCCCACTAGCCGACGGTAGGTCGGCGCAGAATCTCGCCATCCATCGGGGAAGATCACCGCCATCTCCCGAGAAAAAATGCACTACACTAACGGGACTAATGACCGAAGCAGTTGACGCGCCCGGAAACACGAAAAAATCAATCAATCGCCCGCCCCTTGTCGCTTCACCCCGTCCCGTCTCGGACGCGCCGCTTCATCGTATCACACCCTGCTTTCGAACCCGCGCCCCCAGCGTGCTCCTGGCTCTGCTCTCTCCTTCGTCTGCATCACTGCCCCCCCCCCCGATTCCTTATCCATTATTTGTGTACATCAGTATCTTTATTCTCATCGGGCAGCCGAACTTGTTGCAGTTACCCATCCTACATTGTTGAACTCCACTTGTGTGCGATTCTCGCAGTCGCCACGTGCCTTACACGCACCTCTGGATCCCTCTCGCCCCTCTCAACTTCCGAGGGAGTGCCCTTGGAGCTTCCGAGCGGCCTCCCAGCGCAGCTCTCGCCACCGCTGCTATCGCCTCGCACTCGCCGCCTTCGCCAACCCCACAACCCTCCTCCGCCAGCCCCTGCGCCACCACTTGGCCGCCCCTCCAGCCTCTTCCTCCCCGCCTCCCCCTCGCGCTAATTGGCTGGCGGGGCGGGCGCACGTGTGTTGGGGCACCCAGCCGGGGGCGGGGTCCGGGACGGCGTGGCGCCCTGCCGCTTCGTGAAGCCGCTTTTCGCCTCCAGTTGCAGCTCTGTCTGCGAGGCGGAAGACGGTGGCCGCTCGACTTCAGGCGAATGAGAGTCATTTTAAAGGGATTAGCGGATGACGCCTGCCTTTAGGTTGTCCATACGTGGCTTCTCTTTGTCATCACTGTCATTAGTTGCAGCTTATACGTTGGATCGCATTGCATGGCAATTCACTTTGCGAAATCACGGGCCAGTGTGACGCTTGTGTGCTGTAGAATGCATGTTGCCAGACGTCTGGTCGCGCGGTCCCCCTCCCCCCCCCCGCTGCTGGCCACTGCTGTTCACCCATGCGCTCCGAGTGGATGTGTCGCCCACACCCGGCGCAGCTGTGTCCATGCATTGTCGCCTGCAACCCGCCTCTCCTCTCGCCGACCACCTATTCTCAGTCACCCGCCACGGCGCAACAAAATATCCATATAGTATGTTGGGAGTTTACGAATTATAATATATTTTGACCAAACCTACTAGTGTGTAGTATTTTATAATTGCAAATAAACTAGAATGTAAAATCAATTATTTTACATAAACTCTTTTAAAATGGAATGAAATATCTTCTTTGATTTTTTTTTTGTTTTGTTTTGTTTTGAAATAGAATGTTAAACAGTATTATACATCCTGATCTCAATTCTAGGTTTATCGTTTTACAGGGAAGAAGTTTCCAGTTATTATTAACTTTAAAAGTGTCCAACTTTTAAAGTGTTTCATGTAATTATTTGTCTACGTTCTCGTCCGAAACACTAGATTATGTGCCTAGGACGAGGCGTCTCCCGAGCAGCTAAGTATTTATTGACGCCCGCCGCAGAAGCCCACGCTTTCATTTTTCGAAATGCTGTTTCCCGAACCCATTTCTCAGATTTCTCAGGATGCTCCCTCCCCCGTCTTCCAAATGATGCACTTAACCACGATGCACGACGAACACATTCGCCCCCGTGCATTATTTTCGTCCATTCTGGCGTGTCGATGGGTCGAAAATGCCTACCAAGTCGCTCGTTGTTGTGTTTTACTTCATAGCTAGAAATAAGCATCCAGCGTTAAAGCGTAACGGATGTAGGGTTAATTCAAATGCAAGAAGATAATACATATATATCTTTCTGGTGCTCGGAAGCACAGCTCTCGGGGGGGGGGGGACCTACTCTATTCCCGCTGTATCTTCGCCTGGCGGAAAACGCTTTTAAAATGTACTTTCATGAACAATGCCGTACTATAGTTAACTTGCTACTCCTTTCGAATTGAAATGTCTTTACTCTTAAATGTAAAATATCGACAATGGAAAGCTACCGTGAATAGCGACGTCACACACAAGAGAAATGAAAGCAAGGAAAGAGAAAGGTAATTAGTATTTTACTAATTTTCACAGAATTGCAATGTTTTTCTCTTCTTCGACACATTTTTTAAATTTCATATTAATTTAGTTGTATACAGATTCAAAAATTTTCTCGAAGACAGTCGACCAGATTATTCGCTTAACGACTGTCATATTTTCTTTTTGCGTGTTACAACGCACGCCCATTTTATTTGATTCAACTACCTTTCAATAAAAAAAATTATCCTTGTTATGAACTATTTAAAGACATATGAAGACGATTAAAAGCGTCATATTACATTTCAAGCAGCAACACTGTTTATATGGCGACATTTTAATATTCTTTTTTGGGGCTCGGCTCATTTGAAAGACAATGTAATACTCAGTAGTTCAAATGTAAATTATCGTAGGATTTTCTTGTGCTCTTGCTTCCTATTTCTATGGGAAAAAATTATCCTTTTCTTTATGAAGATGATCCTTTGATTTATCGCTGTCAGATTCTTAGAAAGAGAAGTGTAATAAATCAGCAGTTCAAGTGCACATTCTTAGGAGTTGCTCGTGCTTCTTTTCATTCGATTGAGAATTCGGGGGTTTCTTCTAGTCAAGTTCCTCCCTTATCAATTTCATCAATTTGTCCCACATGACGGCATCTGCCTTCCGGGCGCCCGTGCGTTGTGAGTGAGCCCCTCCCTCCCGAGAGAGATTTGGACGCGCTGTGGACCGGGCGGTGTTGCTCTGCAGGTAAGCTCCTTATCGGCGCGGTCGCTGGCACACAGGCGCTGCCACCGCCCTCACAGATTAAGCCTGATGACTCCGCTCCGCCGCCGCTAGATCCCCGCGCCCCTCCCCCTCTACTGACCCTGCCCCTCTCCGTTCTCTCTACCGAACCCGCCCCCCCGTGGACCAATCAGTCTCGTCTCCACCCCTCGCATTGCGTCCCTCCTTGCCACCGTTTCCGTCCCGCTCGAACGCCTTCTGCCCCACTGCTAGTACCGGGAGCGCTAGCTCAGTGCATCAACTGATGTCACTGCAGCGCCTCTAACCGGGAGGTCCTTGGTACGAGTCCTGGCGGCGGCAGGATTTTCACTATCTTTTCAGCTAGGTCGAATTCAGTCGCTGTCTGGAGGAGAATCCTAGAGGTCGGCTGCTCTGATCGGTAGTTTTCCGTGGTTTCTCCGATCAACACCAGTACCCTACCAAACGGGCCACGGACGATCTTTCCTTCCTCTTCCTTGTCCTATCCTCTCCCCTTACACACACACTTACACTAACATGCACTACACACCCACATATTCCGGAAGACCGGTCGGGAGCTTAGAGTCTGTCCCGGCTGGGGCGGTGCCCCGCTGGTGGGAGAGTCCTGGTTAGGGGGAAACCCTACTAGCCGACGATAGGTCTGCGCCGGATCTCGCCATCCAGCGGGGGAAGATCACCGCCCTCTCCCGAGAAAAAACAAGCACTACACTAACGGGACTACCGACCAAAGCAGTTGACGCGCCCGGAAGCGCGAAAAAATCAATCAAACCCACTGCTAGTGCTTCTCTGTTCTCGTCCACGGCGTCCGCTTCGCCAACCCCACCCCCACCCCCTACACAGCGCCCCTGCTCGAACACCTTCCTCTGCCTGGCCGCACGCTTCAGCAACTTCGTTTTTTCATTCGCCTCACGACCTGCACTACCGTCGCAGACGAAGACGGAGTTAACGGGTGCTTAGTTCTCCCAGACACGCCACTTCTTGGTCATGGTTACCAGCCTTTAAGTTGTCGTATTGCGACATTCTTCTGCATTTTGCGCGAATGAAGGCCGCAGCATTACAATCGAAATGTTGACAGACATGTCTAGAATCAGCCAAGAGCCCAACATATTCGATATCCGCCCTCGGCATAGTCCGTCCGTGTCTTCTCCTCGCCCACGAGTACCAACGACCATGGTTGTTGCTGTTCATTGCGCCCACTACACGCGCCAACATCGGCTGGCCATTGCCGTGGTTTTTTCACACCCGCCCGCGCCAGCTCACACTTGGCTTTCCGAATCTGATGCCTTTTCCTCCCCAGACGATATGTCTTCCCCCGCCATCGACCTCTCATTTTCCATTCCGGGGTCTCCCTTTCCCGCCCGCGGGGATTACAATCACTTATTTGAACAAACAACACGGTGGTCGGTGCTTGGTTGAAATTCTAAATTACAAGATCGCCACTGAAAACGTAAAATATTTCATGTGCGTTAACGGCCATTCCACGGTGCATTTCGTTCTAAATGTTCACAAAACACAAAAGTTATCAAAACTAAATCATTTTTAAGTACTTTTTTACTCTTTTTGCCGGGCCCTGATAACGAAAAAGTGGATAAATACAGTTACTAAATTTAGGAAAAAAAATCTTGACATGTGGTACAGCCAGAATCCATGATTTCTGGATCCTTGATACCGAAATCGCGATTGACGGTAAAACGTCTGTCTGACTGTCCTTCCGTCTGTTTGTGAAGAATGCTAACGACTAAACGGTTCAGCTGATTTTCTCCAAAATTGATATTCCCAATCGATCTGGCTGATGTCGTAGCCCTAGGAATTTTAAACCCATATTTTTATTTTGGGAGGTACTTTACAGAAAGTCCGCGGGACATTTTCAAAATTTTCAGAAAAACGGCTCCAAATTGATTAAATTTTGTTGTCGGTCTCAACAAAAATGAGCGGGTCTCATGCGAAATTTTGTATGATAGGTAATTTTTATTTTCCTTAAACGATTTTTTCTTTAAAGCAGCACATTTTTGGATTAAATTTTGATCTTAGATAGATTTAAGGACCCTTATGAGTTTGGTGCAGGTATCATGTTCGTTGAAATGCCTGATTTTTCGAAAATTTAAAAAATTTAAAATTTGTCGGCGACTTTCTTTCAATTACAGTTTTTTCCTAAATGAAATGTGTTTATCAAAAACAGATCTTCATATAAGGCGATCTAGAATTTTTCGAAAATATGAGTATTTTGTGTGCAAGTTGGCGTCAAACATAGTCGCCTGCATCGAATTACCTGTGCTTCGTGGACGTAATTTCAGAGTCGTTTGGAGGCAGTTGAGTGCTACGTAAGTTAGAATTTGTGTATTATTTTATATTTCTTTGTTCGTCTCTTACTTTCGAGCTTTTGTTTCGCGGTTACAAATTAATATTTTGGAAATTATTTAAAACCTATTTAATAATCCATATTTTTCGTCCGTGTTGCGAGGAATGTATTTGCATTCTCAATGTATCGATGTATTTATGTTCTTTCACGCAATCAGAAAACCTTAATTGAAATTATCCCAATTTAGTCTTCTTTCTTAAAATTACGATTTTAATGTAATATGAGAGAAAAATTGCTAGCCTTTAGGAAATATCGGATTGGAATGCGACAATGGCATTCCGCCCCGCGAGTTGGCAGCTATAGTTTTGTGAATTTCGTGTCATTGTTGGGACATGATTTAGGTGTATGAAACGCAGGTATACTATTATTGTGTCCGACCTAGAGGGCCGAGGTGGCTAGAGCGTGTGCCGACTCAGCGCCTTGCTCTGAAGGGTCGCGCCTTCGAGTCCCGCTGTGGGCATGGTTGTTTGTCCCTTGTCTTTCATATATGTATGTTGTCGCGGAAGAAGGACACAGACCGAGGAGCCCGCACCTAATGTTCTACAATTTGTAATGAGTTTTACAAAAAGATGACTGAGATGTGTTAATTCGTAGAGAAATTGCGATATAAATAGTAGCACGTAACCATTACTAAACGCAAGAAAGTATGCTGTTTTAGCTCCACTACTTTCTGTCTATTTTCAATTGGCTCTGAAAGTGAGATATTCTTTCCGATGATGATCAATTTTTACTCTGTATACTTTCATTCGTTGTTGAATTTAAGAAACAGAAATCCGAGACATTTTTTATTAAGCAATGTATGCGTGATCGTTCCCTAAGCTACAAGTGGAAAATATTCTTAGCGCAGAAAAACATGGCGTATGTTGTTGGAATTAACACCATTTGTCTTCATTAAGAGCGGGAGAAGAGCAAAAGCATATACGAGAACTCCCTGAAAGACGAGACACAAAATCAGAATAAAAACGTCTTGCTTCCTATCTTTTATACCAAATCCTTAGTAAAATAGTACTTCGAACTTTGTACTTGTATATTTTGAAATTGAACTTGTTTGACATCCTACGATGATTCTTTTCCTCAAATGCGTGTGAATGTAATAAATACGTTTAAATTATCCTTATCTTCGGATAATTTCGAATTTCGACTGATGAATCGCTGTTGCCGGTAGCGTGTTTTGTGTTTATTGCCATCGTAAAGTTGCTACCTCGTCCCTAGTCTCCCTGCAGGGGAATATTACAGAATACAATATTTCACTATGCATGATGCACGTATTACGTGCCTGTGGGAGCGTAATATTCCTCGAACGTAGCCACGTTGCCCTGGTGAAATACGCGTCGAGGTATCGCGCGTGAGCTTGCGGGTCTTCTGTGTTGAAGCCGCTCTTTATGCAACAAACGAGCTGCACGTGTCGCTACGACCTGCGCCACCTGCACATGAGCTGCAGTCACGGAAGGGTATCAAAATCCTCTCTGGTCACTATGCATGTAAGGGTGACAAAATATTTTCTATATTAAATGGATGCAAATTGCATATGAATCTAAACGTCGGATCGAATCTTTAATCATAATTTTGTGGTATTTACCTTTGATAACTGCGAGGTGTATTGATAAGCTTGTTTTCATGAGTCACCAGTCCTTCTTTATCCGGAATCAATAAAAGTGTATTCATTTATATGGTTTTATCTTCCAACTTCTCTGTAGTGGAATGCAAATAGGATGGTCTGATTTTGGTAAATGGAAAGGTCTTATTTTCATAATAATAATAATAATAATAATAATAATAATAATAATAATAATAATAATAATAATAATAATAATGTCTTTATTAATGGCGAGGCTCAGACCATAGGGCCTGTTCTTCCGCCTAACCACATTTTATTGGTTCCTTGAATTTTGTTTGACGTTTATTTCAAGTTTGAAGAAAAATTGCAGGGAAGGGACATTCAAGGATTTAAAAGAATACATTTATCGTACATAAAAAGAATCCAGAGCACGTAAAAGATCTTCGACATAAAAGTTGACACTTCTCTTCTAGGGACGTCACGTATGGATTTAGGGTATTTTATCACAGTTCATTCGGGTATTATGTGAAATATTATTGTTAGAGGTGTAATTAATGAGATGTTTACCAAGTGCTTATAAATTACAGATATTTTAAAAAAATACTAATTGTTAGAAAATCACTGTTTAATTTTATAAAACTGCAATAATGTTTTATTTTTTGAATTATGTGATAGGGGCATGCTTTTCTACTGCATGATCTACACCAAAGTATTCAAATTGTATTCTGTAGAGTTTTACAACTGTTTTGCAATCTACGTACGTTTGCCTTCAAAGATTTAATAAATATTAACTTTTTAAAATATTTTCAACAGAAAAGATTAACTTATCTGAATAACACATTCAACTGGTATGCCTTAAGGTCTTGATAACGGCAAGACAAGCGCCCTTCCACCTCACGTCCCTCCACGCCACGCCGCTCCACGCCACACCACTCCACGCCCCTCCTTGCCACGCCCTTCACCACGCAACAGTACGCCGTATCACGCCACGCCTCTCTCACCCACGCCACGCCGTTCCTTCCTCGAACCGCGCCACGCCACGCCATGCCACGCCGCCGCTTCGACACGCCTTCCCGTGGCATATTGTCATCAGCCACCCGCCTCTGAACGCCACGCCACGCCACGCCCTCCACGCCACGCCCCTCCCGCCGCCACGCCCCTCCACGCCACGCCACGCCCCTCCACGCCACGCCACGCCCTCCACGCCACGCACCTCCACGCCACACCCCTCCACGCCGCCCCTCCACGCCACCCCTCACGCGCCCCTCCACGCCACGCCCCTCCTCAACGCCCCTACCGGGAGCGGTAGATCAGTGCATCAACTGATGTCACTGCAGCGCCTCTGACCGGGAGGTCTAGGTTCGAGTCCTGGGGATTTTCGACACTAGCTTTTCAGCTTGGTCGAATTCAGTCGCTGTCTGGAGGACAATTCAACGGCCGGCTGCCTGATCGGTAGTTTTCCGTGGTTTCTCCCATCAACACCAGGCGAATGCCGGAGCAGTACCCTATCAAACGGACCGCGTGCGATCTGTCCTTCCCATTCCTTGTCCTATCCTCTCCCCTTACACACACACTTACACTAACATGCAGTACACTACCACGTATCCCGGACCGGTCGGGAGCTTAGAGCTTGTCCCGGCTGGGGCGGTGCCCGCTGGGGGAGTCCTGGTTAGGAAACCTCACTAGGCGTCGGTAGGTCGGCGCCGGATCTCGCCATCCAGCGGAGGCAGATCACTGCCATCTCCAGGGTAAAACATGCACTACACTAACGGGACTAATGACCAAAGCAGTTGACGCGCCCGGAAAACACGAAAAAATCAATCAATCAAAGCAACGCCCCTCCACGCCACGCCCCTCCACGCCACGCCCCTCCACGCCACGCCTCTCTCACCCACGCCACGCCGTTCCTTCCCGAACCGCTCCGCTCCGCGCCACGCCGCTCTTCGACACGCCTTCCCGTGGCATCTTGTCATCAGGCACCCGCCTTTGAACGCCACGCCACGCGCCGCATCGCGACGCATCCGCCTCTTCAAATAACGCCACGCGGCGCGCAGCGTCTCAGCCTCTCCACGCGCCGCGCCGCTTGACCCATTTTGCGGAGCCAATATTTGCGTTTCCCTCGCCCCGTCGCCGCCACTCCCCCTCACCAGCCCGCCCTGATCGCTTCGGATCGTCTGCTGGCACCATCTCTTTCCCCCTCTCTCTCTTCCACCGTTCCTGCCCGTCGCGTTCCGATCGGCCGTGAATGCAGATTATGCTATCGGCCTCACACAGCGGGTATAAATTTAATAGGAGTTGCTTTTCGCTCTCTTTTTTTGTGCCAGTAGTCTGTCGTTTTGCTATCGATTCCCCTCTTTCGAAATGCGACAGAGATGAGAAGCCGTTCATCCGTGGACTTTATGGATGTTTTATGAATTCCCATCCAAGTGTTTTCGCTATTTTAGAATATCCTGTCGATTTTGTGTATCAGTGTATGAAAGGGCTTCCTTTTCCTGAGTAATGACGACAGCAATAAGCTTAATTCGGAGCGGGATATTGTCAGACGCGGCGGCGACGATACGTTGTGTGTGCGTGATGGAATTGCTCGTATGGAGAAAACCAATAAATGGGAAATATTTCTGCAGAAGCTATTCACTCTGAGAGATCCATCGAAGTGGGGATTCCCTTCGAGTTTCACTGGGCGTATGTGGATTTGTTCTCGAAAAAGAAATTTTGTCCTAAAAGCATTCGATCTGGAATGTACTCCCGTTTTCCGCCCTTTCGTTTCTTTATTGCAAAGGAAGTGAGCATTCCGCTTGGTATTTGGCAGAGGAGAATTTTCTAGATACACCACTGAGTATGCCGAGGTGCTGACAGTTTATTTTAATGCTTGTATAAATAGAATGGAATGAATAAAAGAGTTATAATCGTATACATCTAATTTACACGCTATAATCAACCTCCACTGTCGTAAGAGGGAAATAAACTTACTAAACGAACATTTCTTTATTGTATTTCCTCACTTGATTGGAGGTGAAATTCTTTGCTGAATTAATCTCTGTGAATTCCATTTTTCAGATAATTTTTTTCTTATCTTATTATTGTCGTGATGTGGTTTTATGAACTATTTTGTTTATTAGGATGTTTACTGTTTTAATATTTTTTAAAGAAGATGTTTTCTATATAGTTTGATTATTACTTTATTGAGAATGTGATCCAATGTTTTCTATGAATTAACGAAAGCACGTCATGGACATGGATGACGTTTTCATGAATTTTAACTCAGAAAATTAACAATCAAGTGAATAAGCATTTTGGGACTTCTCATATCACACATGAATGCGTGTTTGAAGTATATTTATGAATGCGTGTCTGAAGTATTAACTATCCTAATATTTTCATTATTCTCATATTCCCCAAAAATGTACGGAGAAGTGTCGTGCAATTCATAACCTGCCGTGCCAGTTTCCGGAAGCTGTTGGTGAAGTGGGCAGTTCCTGGCAAACGGGGCCGAGCGCAGGCGCCGCGCCGGCGGGGCGGCAGCTCCACTGGACGGCTGGAGGGGCGGGGACGGCCGTGGCGTGGGCCTGGGCGAGGGCGAGGGCGTGGGCGCGGCCAGCGAACCCCTTGACAGCGCTGATGACGACCACTTCATCACCGCCCGCGCGCTGGAGCCCTACGCCCTCTCGCCCTCACGCCCTTTCGCCCTCTCTCTCTCCGGCCTCGCGTCCTCCGTCGCCTGGCCCCATGTATCACCACTCCGCCCTTCCCTTCAGCCCCCGTCACCCCAACTTACTCTCTCTTGCCTACCGAATTTGTCCTGTCTCTCCCTTCCCCTTCTCTACGAGGCATCCTAGGCCGCGCCACCCTCCCTGCTCGGTACCGTCATCATCTAGCCCCCCCCCCACCACCACCACCACCAGTCACCACCCAACAACAACACCTTGCTCTCTCTATCCCATCGCTTAGCCCTTCTCTCTCTCTCTCTCACTCTCTCTCCTATCTCTCTCCTCCCTCTCTCCTCTCTCTCCTCCCTCTGTCCTCTCTCTCCTCTCTCTCCTCTCTCTCCTCTCTCTCTCCTCTCTCCGCCAACTTGCGCCACGCCTCCCTCCAGTTTGCTCTGCCTCTCGCCACCTGCCATCTCCACCCCACCTGCCGCCACCGACGGCCGTGAGCAGCGCACCCTCTGCAGAGGCGGCGCCTCGTGGCCCCTCCCATGTCCTCGGAGGCGGAGCGTGGGCATAGCGCCAGGGGCGACGGAAGACCGAAAACCAAAGAAACGAAATCAACCGCTGGAATTTTCGGAGTCGAACGTCGTGGGAAGGGCACCCAAAATTATGAAACAAATCAAGTTTACGTTTCGAATAGTTAAATATTTTATTATAATTAATATTATTTAAAAAGTATTTATGCATATTGTAACTAACTTACTTCAAATCTATTGATTGTTCGGTATTTTCAAACTAAAACACATTTTAATTCTAATGAAGTAATTTCATTAGTTACTTTGATGTTTTTAAATATACCGTATATCGTTAATGTAATTGTTTCTGCTTAAACTTTCGTAACTTCACCACGATCGACTGGACTTCGAGTTGAAATGCCCGTTTTTTAAGTGTGGGTGTTGCTGTTGTGATTCCTGATTGCGAGAGTTGCAAAGGGCCTCTTTTACATTCTGTCCGAGTCGCACGTATTCGTTACTCCACTGGGTGATGTGACATTCACAGCACACCCGTAAACCTAAGAACATGGTGATCGTTATAGCGAAGTGTGAAACGGGATCGCAGGTTATGAATGATAATGACCGCTGAAACACATTAGGATTGCGTGTGCGCCATATTTCTCTCCGTTGCCGCGCACGTGTTATGCAGAGCAGGCTCGCCGCCACTGAGTCTGCAAACTGCATGTTGCGCTGACCGAAACTCCCCATTCGGAAAAAGCTTCTAGCTCAACTCTCGGCATAACAACCCAGTGTGAATGTTGATGCTCTGACGAACCAATAACAAGAACAAAGCGGCAAGAAGGAGGGGATCGATCTCGTAATATTAAATAGAAGAAATGAAAAATGATGAGAGGGTATTAGTTATATCTAAACAAAATGTGACTGATTAATTATGCTTTCTAATGTAGATACTCTGCTGAATTTCAAATTAACAGGTTTGTGGAGTTTCTGAAAATCGTGAAAGGTATTTTGTGCATATGCATTTACTAATTTTACAGTCAATCATATTCTAATTATAATATTCATGTATGTAAATATGTAAATTTGGCCCAGGGTGTGAAAAAGTTTTTGGGATGTATTCAAGGAATTTTTACAATATTTGCATTACTATATAAAGTAAATACTTCTGTGCTATCTAATGTTTTCAATGACTATCGAATGTATTTTTCATAACTTTTTTATATGTTATTTGAGTTCGGGACTTCTCGCAGAAGCAAGAGAGTTCCTACTGTGGCTTTGCTAGCCAATAAAAATGGAAGTTATTTGATAGTATTACAGCATAACACGGTATGGTGCGTTAGTGGTTTCTGGGAAAGTCGTCATATTTCTGCTTAGAGAACGCTGGGGACAAACGACGGCGCTCTGGAGAAGTGAATCGAGTTGTGTACTTCCACAGGCATCCAGAATTTTTGACCCATTGCCTATAATTGGATTTGTTCAGAGCTGCTTCTGACGTCAATCATCTGTTACGGTGTCATCCAATCGGAAGGTTGGACGCCACCGTAGTGACGTCACTGAAGTGACGTGTAAGCTCCCGATTGGATGACTCGGTAACAGATGATAACCTGTCAGAAGCAGCTCTGAATACATCGCGGCGATGACGGCGCGGCTTCCGCGGAGCTGCCTGCGAGCGCCGTCAGCGGCATTCGGCGCTCGCGCCACAGAGCTAAGCCTGCGCATGTGAACACAGCCAGCCTCGAGGCCCGGCGGTCTGCAAGTTAGCCGCCCCAGCCGAAGAGCCCGAGCAGGACGGAGAGAGGCGCACGCGTCGGGGACAGGGCGGCGCGCGTGGCTGCCGAGCCGGTCGCTGCGAGATGCGTTAAACGGAGCGTAAAATAATGTAGAGCGGCCGCTTGCGCCACGAGTCGACGTGCGTGTGCGTGCGTGGAGATTTGAATATGTATGACGGAGCCGCCGCGTGTTGACGGGTGGAATTAGGCGCGCGGGGTGTGTCGTCTGGATGGGGACCGCGGGGGTGGAGGCGACTGGGCGCGGAGATTGGGACGCGCGACCCCGGCCGAAGCCAGCGTCCGTCTGGCCACGTGACAGGCACCGTCTGCGCGCGCGGATAATGTGGCTCGTGCCACGTGCCCCTCCGCAGGGGGTAGGGGCCTCGCGGTGGACGATGACTCGGTTGTGGTGGGTGAAATCTCGGTGGATGGGCTGGGCGATGTCTCCCGGTAGGGCTTCTTCCCTTCTTGTGGGTGTTGATACCCGATAAGGACGATGTCCTCCTTTGATGGGGTGAGTTGAAGGTGGTGGTGGTAGTGGTCTTCGTCGTTGTCGTCAACGTGATGGTGGTGGAGGTGGTGGTAGTCGCGGTGGAGATGGTAGTGGTGGTGGTCGTGGAGGAGATGGTGGTCGCGGCGATGGCTGCGGTGGTGGTAGTGTCAGTGGTGGTGGAGTCGATTTCCGTGCGGAGGGCGGTAGCTTCAGCTGCCCATTCCTTGTGGGTGTTGATTCCCGGTAAGCACGATGTCCTCCTTTGGTGAGATCACTTGAAAGCAGTGGTGGTGGTAGTGGTCGTCGTCGTCAACGTGATGGTGGTCGAGGTGGTGGTATGTGGAGATGGTAGTAGTGCGGTTGTCGTGGAGGAGATGGTGGTCCCGGTGGTGGTGGTTGCCGCAGCGATGACTGCTGTGACGATGGTGGTGGTGGTGGTCGCGTCGACTTCCGCGCGGTGGTCGGTAGCTTCAGCTGCCCATTCCCAGTGTGTGTATATGGTGAATGCTCTTATTGGCAAACTGGAGACGTAGGAATAGTAGAGGAATATAATCGGTCCCTCTCACACGCATTGGAAATTCTGAAATACAGGACATTCAAATAAAACATACAAGATTTGCTTTTTATTTCTTTAATGTATCTCGCGAAGATTTGACGATGGAAAAACTAGTTATTTTGGAGAGATGTGGAAACCGGCGTTATCTAGGTTTTTTGCATTTTTTTATTTTGCTTTACATCAAATTTATTCCACAAAACGATCATTATTGTACAGGAGT
This sequence comes from Teleogryllus occipitalis, assembly GCA_011170035.1. Taxonomy (NCBI): domain Eukaryota; kingdom Metazoa; phylum Arthropoda; class Insecta; order Orthoptera; family Gryllidae; genus Teleogryllus; species Teleogryllus occipitalis. Next base: position 49,228 of record BLKR01009101.1, on the reverse strand, counting down.
GCCAACACTGACTTTGAACCTTTTCTTGCCGAGTAATCCAAGCCTAGAACTGCGTATGGGTCCTCTTTGGGCATGGCGGCAGCGATTTGGAACAAAAGTTTCAAATGTTGACAAGCGAAGAGGCGCATAATCGTCTTTCTTTGTGAATTTTATTTGCGTTTCGAGAATGTTCTGCTTCTGTAAATTCATGAACAACTTTGTTCCCGGGAATTCTTAGTTTCCAACATTGGTCCTCTCAGTTTTTTTCCTCTGTATGTGCCTTGAAACACCTAAAAAGCTTGTTTTCTAGATTTTTTCAGAATGCACTAAAGGGATGTATGTAAAAATTATGCCAATCCATTTCCTCGTTAAGAGGAATCTATTGGTCATCTCTGTAGGTGCCGTAGGTCTCCCAAAACACACTTAAGTTGCCTAATTCACGAAAGAAAAGTTTTGTCTGGAGAAATTTCTAATTATCTTCTCGATGAATTCGCTAATAAATATTTTCTCCACTAGGAGATAGAGACGCGTCTAATGATCTTTCATTTATCTCGATTGGTGGTCTGGAAAGGGTCTAAACCTGGTTGACGGACGGACGGACGGTCGAATTCGATTACTTTATGAAGATGTATTACTAGTCGTTTTTAAAGAACCTAGTTGATTAACTTTGTTTAGAAAAATCAAACGTAGTATGGTTTTTGTCACAGCCTACAATATTTGTTTTCGTGAAGACTCCTCTTTGCAATCTTAAGGTAAGTTACAAAATTATTTTAAAAAATGACCAAATTCAGTTTAGTCATTCTGAAAGCTAGGAATCAACTTACTTAAAAAAATTATTTTTTCAAGTTGTAGATTAACTTTTTATGAAGAAAAGTTGTATGGTTTAATTGAAATGTAAGTAGCATAGAAGAGAGAAACCTGAAATGTTGTCATGTCTTGGTCTTTCTTGCGCACACGTTTGGCAGAGACCCCAACTGCGGTTTACGGGTTATTTCGGAGAGACGACCGGAAAATTCCCATGCCGTTTCTCATTTTATGCGGTTATATCCGCCTGTCGTTTTTTGCTGCTGTTGCTGCCGTGCCCCCGCTGGGAAATATTTCTCGATATCTAATCGTAAATACTCTCACTTCTGGTTGGAAGAAATATGTGTTTTTCCTGTTCCCGCGGAACGCAAACTGGGGGTTACACACCGCAAAAAAGTAATTCGTGATTTCGTGGTTCAGAAAATGTTCTAACGATCTGAGTGGCAGTTGTGTAAATCTGGTTCTTTTAATATTATTTTTGCGATCTTAAATCATACGCTAGAGACATTAAGACGGAAATATAAAAACTGTCTTTAGACAGGCACTAATAAAAGCGTATTCTTTTAGGATATGCACAGCTTGCTAAAAGTTCAATTTTTAGCACTAGTACTCAATATCAGACGATGCACATATGGTCAGAAAGGTCTGTGAATGCAACAAAGAAAACAAATTATTTTTGCTTCAGGTACTACTGATCTTAAAGTAATGTTTGCCAATTAAGTGACTTGTACATTTGAATTAAAATAAAAGGAAAGCCTGTAAGGCTGTTTAAAAAAATATTGTGGACACATGGTGAAAGTGATTTTATTGTGCTCATAGGATTACACCACCCTAGCAATCGGCATCGTTTCTCAACTTTCCCTACTCGCAAAATAACATATTGCTTCTACCACTCGTTTCATAAATAACTGTTCTGGCATTTGAGGGGGGAGAGGGGGAAGAAAATTACATTTCCAGAGTCAAAGCAAGGGTCTTCTTGGGTTTATTCAGAGTAAATTCCTCTCGCGGAGAATGTGAGTTCATAATTCAGATTTGTACATTTGGACCAGCATTCTGCAGCTTATAAATAATTGTTCTAACAGTTAAAATACCTTCTTTCTTAAACTCAAGTTTCCAGCGGGCTGTCTCTGAACATCACAAAGGTCCGGAATAGTGCGAGATGTAATCATTCTAATATTGTAAGCTTTTATTAACAAACAGGAATACGTTTGGTAGGTTCATACAGTTCAATTGCACACAATATCAAGTAGTCAATTTTATTTTATTTAAATTTTGAGATTTTGACGTTTCTTATCACGACTCCTACGCATCAGACAGTCAGTGAAGAAACAGGCAGTAATAATAAGTTTTTCTGTCAACATCTCGACAATAAGAGTATTTCTATCGAAAAGCACGTAACATTTGTTGACAACTTATGTGTGATTAGCAGAATCCGGCAGTTTTCTACTCTCATCTTTGTCTGCCCCCCCCCTCTCTCTCTCTCTCTCTCTCTGTCTCTCTCTCTGTGTCACTCTCTCGCTGTCTGTGTGTGTGTCTCTCTCTCTGTGTCACTCTCACTCTCTGTGTCTCTCTCACTCTCTATGTCTCTCCTTTCTCTGTCCTTTCTCCTCTCTCATCTCTCTCCCTCCAATCGCTTCTCTCTCTCCCTCCCCTCTGTCTCTCTCCCTCCTCTCTCTAGTCTCTCTCTCCCCCCTCTCTCTCTCTCTCTCTCTCTCTCTCTCTCTCTCTCTCTCTCTCGCCACCCGCTTGTCCTGTCCTCGGCCTTACCCCGCGTCACATAGAAACGCCTCTCCTCTTTTTCTCCTGCGTGACGTAAGGGATGCCTCCCCATCCCTCTGTTCAGCCGACACCTCCGCCTTGAACGCGCCCTAATTTGCGCGGTAATTCAAATTGCCTTCATACGTAGTCGCTCTCAGAACCTACGTATACCGGTACCGTCTCAATATATGAGTGTGTGTGTTTGTGTGCGTGTGTGTGTGTGTGAGTGTATAAATTTATTTTCACAATTGCGTTCTGAACTATTTGAATATTATCATTGATAATGTAGAATATGCCAGTGTAGCTTTTGCATGGAATAGCACTTGTAGAGTACAGCGCGAGCCCTGCTCTTGGAGAGTTTTTGGGTCGGTGTCTGGGGTTTGGAGGAGCAGTGGTACCGCAGCGCGGGGCGCTGCACGTGGCTCGGTCGCAGGCGCCCGGAGGCAGTGGCGGTGGCGGGCCCTTTTAATAAAATAACCGGTTCCCCCTCCGCGCCCCAAGACGGGGCGAGGGGCGTGGCAGGCGCTAACGAGGCGGCGGCGGAGGGCGCCGGCCCAGGGCGCGAGGGGCTCTGTAAGCACCGCTTTTTACCCTCGGTTTCTCTGTTAAATGTGGATCGTGACCTACGTTCGGGATAACTAATAAATACATTTAGTAATTGCAAAAGGTAAAGAAGTTTAATTATATTTCTCTCAATCCATCGTCATTTAATTATTACTATCAACACAAACACACAAGTTAAACGCACAAATGTCTCTGTGTTATTAACATTTTCTTGGGAATAATGCATCATTTGTGGTTGGATTCAACTGCCTTGAATAATTCACTGTAACTTCGCCGATGTTTATATTCTCTCTGAGTTTCCAGTTTCGTGGTGAATAAGGAAATGGTGAGTGAAGACTTGAAGTAGTGGATGATGAAGGATTTAGGTGTGTGTGTGTCTGTAAAAGGAGTGCAGACGTTCGTCAAAAACGCGACAGAATACCCATGTTTTACAAATGCTGTGATATTTTTTTTTAATGTTAACAGTGTTTAAGGGTAGTGTACATCATGAGGCTCTGCATTACGGATTTCTCGAATCTTAGTAATATGTAATTAATTATGAATACTTTTTTATTAAACTTTACTTTAAAAATTATATTTCTGACACCCTGGAATTATTTAAGAGCATTGGAGAACTAATTTTTATCAGTCGTTAAATTTCTTCTTTTGCTCTTTTATTGCATTCCACGTCACTCCCCTCCTCTCTCTCTCTCTCCCTCTTTTTCCCCTCTCTCCCTCTCTCTCTTTCTCTCTCTCGTGAATCATATTGGTACCAATTGTTTAAAATAAAGTTGAGAAATTTCTTTGTTGAAATCGATGTTTGGTATGTAGGATGTAAAGTTTGTCTTTGGGAGTCGCCTTGAAATCCTGTTAAATAAATGAATTTTTGATTTGAATAGTAGTAGCAAATTCTTTGAAGAGAGGACGCTGCAAAACGGGGTAACGAGTAATAATAGAATTTGTTGGAAGATTCACAAACATATCCTGAATGAACTTTCACGTGCCCTTTGATGCTCATCGCAAAGGAATATAAACGTTTCAACAGGGATAACTTTGTAGTTGGCTGGACCTCATCGTTTTAATTCGGAGCCAGTTCTCACACTGCCAAGGGGTAGTGGGGCACCTCATTTCGGGTGAGATTTAATTTAGTTGAAGCGCGGAGCCGAACATTTTAAAGCCAAAACAAGTCTTACACATTGTAAAGCATTTCTCTTTCCTAATTTGTTTTATCTCATTCACTGCGTACCCCTCTCGCTTGGGCGCCAGCGCCTTCCAGACCCCCTCTCCCTCTTTCCTCTCGAGAGTCCGGTCCCGTCTACGCGCTAATGGATATTAAAAATATAATTAATGGGCTTTCGTTTTGGCGTGCGGGTTCGTGGCCGCCCCCATTTGTTTGTACGTTATTCCGCACATATTTACACGGCGCTTCGCTCCAAGGGAAAAAGGCAGGCCAATAAATAGCGCGCGCCCTGCAGCTGTCGGCTCTCGCGGGGCGCAGGGAGCGCCCGAGACTGGCGGCAGACACGAGAATTATGCTTTATTTTATTTGTTGTATTTACGGTACATTGCTTCTGACTTGGAAAGCTTAAAACAGAGATGCAATGTTTAAAAATTTAACGTCTCTTATACCGCATGTTTTAACGTAGTCTTGTGCAGTTGTATCTCGTAGCATTCGCTACCGAATATCAAAAAATTGATGGTTGTTGTTTCTGGACAATTATCAATGATTGAGATTATTTAATGCGACTGGAAATGGTTCACACCGTTTTAATCATACCGTGTGAACCTTACGGCACGAGTTACCTGAACTGTGTACGCTTTTTACAACACGACGGCGTTGTTTATTTATATTAATAATTTTGCTCGCCGATGACGGACTCCTTCTACTGCGACAAGGATGCCACCATATCCGCTGCAGTTGCGGACAAAACGTCTGGAAGCATGCTTTCGTATAGACCTCGATCCTGTGGCACAGAAAATAATATTCATTGCGACAAAGTTTCATTGTATGAGTTATCATTGATTCTGCCAATTCGAATATCCAGGCCAGGCGAAGTAGAACGGGACTCGATTGATTGATTTTTTCGTGTTTCCGGGCGCGTCAACTGCTTTGGTCATTAGTCACGTACGTGTAGTGCATGTTTTTTCTCAGGAGACGACGGTGATCTTTCCCTGCTGGATGGAGAGATCTGTCGCCAACCTACCGTCGGCTAGTGGGATTTCCCCCTACGGGACTCGATAATAGATCGCGAGCCAGGAGCGTAAGTGCGAGCCGTATGTAGGTGTTCTGAGCACCGTGGTGCTGGGGTGGGGGACCCGGAGAGGCGGAAGGGGAGGGCGTGGAGAGTTGGGCTTGGCGGATGGGGTTATTGCAGACCTGCAAAGTGCAAAGACTTGTGTCAAACTTTCTTAGTTAATAAATAATGATCTATTATTAATCAATTGGGCCGGTTTTCTAAACAACAAAGTGATACTCGTGACTCAATAAATGAATAATAAAATATATTTTCTCTTTATTTCTGGGTTTTCTTCTTTCTGTTAGTACGTGAGAATCTTGAATTTTGTACCTACATGAAAAAAGTCACGAGATTCGGTAGTGTCGAGCACGTAAAAAAAACTTTAATTAAAAACCGTTTTAGTTCAGTAGGATAAAATGTTCTTGCCTCAAAGACATTTGTAGATTTTAAATAGAAAAGCCTCCTCCTGTACTTACGGAACAATTCGCAATATTGTTTACATTTTGTAATCATCAAGTTGGTTCACATCGCGTGTGACTCTTCCAATGTGTGATATAAGTTATTACTAATTTAGTTGAAACAAATTTCAAGGTCAGAAGAAAAAAATATTATTTTGAAGACACTGAGCTACGTAAGTAGAAAACAATCATGTTCACCGAAACTGCCAATTATTCATGTTTCTCTCTTCCCTACAGACGTCTGAAATAACGGCCGCCATTCAGAAGATTTTTATCCATGCCCTTTTCAATAATTCGCGTTTAAGATGCTGCTTACGCCCTTTGAATCGCCATTAACGGAAGACGATAATAAAGTGAAATGTTTTAATAAAATACTTAAGTCACTTGGCTACTGCGGGCCGCAGCATGGCTTCGAAAGCGAAATAAAAAGGGCTCCGGAAAACCGAACGCACATAACCATTTATTTTCCAAATCGATTACTAGTACCATCGAATCTCGCAATACGGAACAGTAGAGGAATTATCGACGCAGTTTCATTTGCATTGAGGCGAAGGGAATGTGGTTCCATGGGTGTTTAATTACTGTTCCTCTTCGAGAGAAATTACACAGATATTTTCCCATTTATTCACTTCGGGGGTTACGGTTCATTTCCTTGATTAAAATTGCGTCTTTGCTTATAATTGAAAAAAACGGCGCAGACCCGAATTCGGCTGCGCAGAGGAAATGGCTGGTGGCATCTGGGTGTATGCGTGACTGTATAGGGTCAGTGTGCTCGGGAGAAATATTTGGTGGCGGGCAAATGCAACGATTGTCTCTCTCTCATCTCCCCGCGCGCGCGCGCCCACACACACACACACACACACGCGCGCGCGCGCATACACCGTCGAAAAAGCAAGAAATTACCACTTTTAATTATACAATTTTGGGATGAAAATTGTAAATGTCGGGCCATGTGACGGAGGAGTTTGAAGAGCGAACCGATTCTGTATCGGTACATATCGGATCACTGATTAGAATCAGCTTTATTATTTGTACTAAAATACCTTTCGTTTTAATCATTTCTATTTTTCTGCTAATGTTATTGATTTGAGATATTGTGAAAATTTCTTTAAAGTGCAAATAAAAATATGGATGTCATTATCGTCAATAAAATTACCAATTGGCGCTAACCTGTTCTCGACATAATGCGCTGTTTCTCTTCTCTTATTGTCAGCTTGCATGACTGATGAAGTCCAACAACTCAAATGCCGACACTCGCTGAACAATTGTTTTTCGACAGTTACGAATTCCTTCAACTCCTACTTTGAGAAACCGTAGTTTTCTCAAAATGGTATACGCGCATGACCAGTGATGCATGGTAGGCTGATGAACAACAGTCATGGCAAGATTTAAGGAAGAAAGTAGCTTCTTATTTGGAAAGTCTGAGTGTATCTGGAATGATTTTCCGCACCTTCGAATAAGAGTGTGGAGTATACATTCGTGCGATTCCAAGAATTACATTCTTACATTCTTTGATGGGGGAATGGATCTATAAGTTACCAAGGAAAAGAACTCCAACCACGACCATCGGAATGAAGGGTCTCAAAGGCATCCCCCCCACACACACACACACACAAAAAAAAAAAGAACCGTTGAAAGCGTTTGTGATGAGTTGTAAATTTTAGTTTCTTCAATTAATTGTAAGTTATTGAATTGTATAGTATGTGAATTCAAAATAATTTTCTTTATTATTTCCAAATTTCTGTGATTATTTACTTAGTTTTATTTTCGCTAAATAAAAATAACACTTTAGTTCGTCGGCAATTTCTTTTTTGGCTGGAGTATTACAATAATTTAAGACTGTAATAATTAATTAATTTCACATTATTTGTTACTCAGAGCATAATAGAAGAGGTGACAATGGGAATTCTTTCGAATCCACTGAATGAAAGAGCGGAAGTATTCAGGCACATATGTTTGGGGATGGTTGTGGAATGGTTGCGGAGGCGTGGTGAGTGAGTTTCCACCGCTGAGCAGCCGAATTCCAAGTGCTCATTTAAATTGCATCACTTCCACGCGCAGTGGATAATGCAACCCCCAGCCCCCTCTGCAGCTCAGTGGTTTAGCCACTCGCTTCGCTGCGCCGCGTGACCATTCGCTCGTTTACGTAGAATTTGCTGCGAACCTTCTTGCTCTTTCTTTCGTTTCATCACGTGCTGCAACAGCATCTTAATTAGGTCATCCTTTTCTCGGATTGGGCCTCAGCAACGTTTTCTATCAGTTGAGTAATCCCTGTACTTGTTCTTCAACCAAAACACAAGTTATTCAGTTGAAATTCGAATGGAAAAATTGCCTGTCCGAAACCAATTTCTACGGAAAAGTAACTGGGAATTGTCATTCACAGCGGTACACTGGAATTATGAATTTGACATTTCTGAACAAACAACTTTGTGCTGTATCACAAGAACCGCGATGAACACCACGCACCTCACAACCCTCCGACAGTGAACTTTAAACACTTCAAATCCTAACACAGTTGTATCGAGTATTTAAATCTTCCTGGCCTATCTCTCCCGCTCTCTTCTGCTGTTGTATCGTTTCCTCTCTCTGCCACAGAGATTATGTTCGTATTCGAGTCCCAATCATATTGTGTCAATGTCCTCAGCTACGCACAAACGTCATTGCGCGGTGCTTGCGCGCAGCGTTGCAGACAGCAGCAGCGTGGCTGTGCATGGTGGGGGGAGAGGAGCGGGCGGTCCAGCAGCTGAGCGGCAGCTGTGCTGGCGCTGCCGTGACGTCATCGCCCTCAGCGCCACCGCCTCCCTGCCCGCCGTGACGTCACGGCTGCGGGCGGGCACGCACCTGGGGGATGGGGCGGGGCGGCGCCGACACAGCTGCGCGAGGGGAGCCCCATGGGGCGACGGCGGCGGCTGCTGTTCATTCAAAACGGGACACCGCGCGGAGGCAGTGCCCGCGTGTTGCCGCTCTGAGCGACGGGAGCGTGTGTGTGCCACGGGAGCGGTAGCTGGCTTTTAAGTGACGCGATGAAGGTGTCTTGCGAATGTTGGTGCGGCTTCAGTGGTGGATATTGAGCGTGGAGATGGTTGCTTCGGGTGACGTGCGAGGTGGAGTGCTGGCGCCGGTGATCTCACAGGTGGGAGGCCGTTTGTGCGGGCGATGACCTTGCCGCGCGGCAAGTGTGGGCGTTGTGTACAAGCCGGCGTAGAACTGCGCGACTCACGTCGGAAGTAGTGAGAGCACGACAGAGAAGGCAGTGCATTTGCAGCTAACAACCAACCGCTCCTATTCGTCGCTCTGTACGCTGTTCGTCGTTACTGGTGAAGCAATCGAGGTACGCACGTGAACAGTGTTTAATGACATGTGCACAATCACCAACTGGCGACGCGTCTTCCCATTAATAGGACGCATTTTGCCTTCATCCATCACATGTTTTATTTATGCTCCGTATAAACTGTGAAATCAATATCAATTCCCCTCCCCCTTTTTTTGCTATACCCGTTTATGTACGAAATACAGGCTGTAGTCCTTTTATTTTTTATTGGATATGAAATGCAATTTACTTTAAGGCATAAATTAATGACATTTTTTATTCGGTTGTACATTTTGAACACGTATTTAATTTTTTAAAGTCATTTCATCTAATAATTCCAAAATGTGTCTAGACAGTGGCGCATCCAAGTGCGGGGAGAGTGCATTATGGGGCTTCATGGCCCCTTCAAAGCCAATAATACACATTAAAATATGTAGCTTTTACAATTTTTTGTACTGACGGAAATCATTCAAAATGTCAATTGTTAATGTTATTAATATTAACTATAAGGCAAGAAATGAAAATCCTTTTTATATTATATTTAGCATAAATAAAAACATTTTTAAATCAATCACCTCCCCTGAGAAAAATCTTGGGTGTGCCACTGGTTTAGTAATGTCATGATTTTGAATGAGTCTCGCCACGTAAAATAAGGCATTAACCAACTAAGTCGTATTTTCGAAAAAATTTGCCGAATGCACTCTTCTGATAAATTCATTAACTCTCATTAAAGGTAGTGATCGGTACCACTTATGTAGATGTTTTTTATGTAAAAACTAAATTTGAAAGTAAAAGAAACAATTTCCAACACACAATTACATTTACTTCGATTAAACTTTTTGGCATTGTTAATAGTTATTTACTTACATTTAAAATCGAAGCAAACATAAAAGGTGTTGTCAAGAATCTTTCTCGGACTCTTCTAAATTTGTTGCTGGTTCCCCCATCTCAGGGCAGTTCTGTCCGAAAGTTTCGTTTTATGGTTACTAACGATGCCGAACTGATAGGCGATCTTTCAGTGAGCGATCTCATATCAATCATATCCTTTCATGAGATGGTGGACATATCCTGTTCATTTCGTATTGGTTGGGTTCTGTCAGCTGAGTTCTGTTGTGTAGTATTGGCTCTCAAACGAAGACGAAAAGTATCTCTCAAACAGTTCTACCGGCAAACAAATTCCAACAATCAAACCTTCTTCTGTATTGTTCGACACCAGTTGCAGCAAATCATGTCCTCAATGGAATAAGTACCAAACATTTTTCAGACTGACGATTTAGGTTTAGTAGACGTATTTTTCCAAACTAATATTGATGAAATCAACACTTGAGTAATAACGTCTTCACTGCCAATTTTTGACAACATAACATTTTGAAACACTCATCCTGTTGGCAATGAAAATACATAAGTATTTTAGGGAACGTATCGTGCAGTTCCTTGCGTGTCAGTGCCATAATTCGTTTCCCCATTTTGGCGGAGCTGCGTGGGCGCGGTGCGCGTGGTGTGGAGGAGCGGAGCGGGGCGGGGCGGGGCGGTTATTTTAAGGCCGTATCTGTCAGCGCTCCCCGCCTCCCATGGGCGCGTGGAAGCCCTGTTGGCCGCGGGGCGGGGCATCTCTGCGGCAGCTCTCTCTGTCTGCGGCTCAAAGAGTTCTTATATGTATTTTCTTAATTGATTTTCATATTCTTTGTTATTTTCTTTTACTTTGTATTAATTTCATTTTAGTATGCATTAATCCACATTACACCTTCGTATGCGCGTATATTAAACACAGTTGAATAGTTTTGTATGTTCAGTGTAAACTCTGTATAACGAATTATTTTATGAGAGAAAACTTCCTACGTCGTGGACATTGAGTTTCGTTGGTTTACTATATAACGTTTACAGGGATGCATTCTCCTAAAAATAAAGACAGTTTTCGGACCTTTGAGTTTCTTTATGAGTTTACATCGGGTAAGATTACTTAGGTAGTCATATGTAAATATCACCGTACTCATAAGTGTCATCTCGGTGCCATAAGGCATAATGTTTTCTTTCGAAACTATCCACGAAAATAGCGAAGTAAGCCTTGGTTCTGTGTTATAGCTGATTGTCACATTGCTTTGATTTCCTTGGCCCCTTTTCATACATGAAAAAAAAAAGTCAATGTAAAGAGTTGTTATTGAGGCGAATGCAAACGGAGGGGCCGTGGGTCGCCCACTTGACAACATCGCATCATGTGGTCGCAAGATGTCAGTTGCAAAATTAGAACCCGAAATGTACATTCAAAAACGTGTATATGTTACTCGCGGAATACTGTTTACACATAGCAGATATCGCCTCTCTCTCTCTCTCTCTCTCTCTCTCTCTCTCTCTCTCTCTCTCTCTCTCTCTCTCTCTCTGTCTCTCTCTCTCTCTGTCTCTCTCACTCTCTCTCTCTCTCGCTCTCTCACTCTCTTTTTCTTTCTTTCTTTCTTTCTTTCTTTCTTTCTTTCTTTCTTTCTTTCTTTCTTTCTTTCTTTTCTCTTCTTACCAATGAAGCAATCTCTTCGATTCGATGTAGGCTTGTTGTCGAACCTGCTATTGAGATCTGCACGCGGGGTTTATTGTTAGAGCCCCTCAGTTCCCACAGAGTAGACGACGTGTTGTTTTCTTCCCCTCCGGCACATGCGTGATGGACGGAAGGCATAGTTTCCTGCATGTGGCGATGGAAGTTCATATGTACAAAAAAGTTTTTAAAAAACGAAAGAATTAAATGAGTTAACCAATTAAACTGCCGCTCGCTCTAATAGCACTCGCTTTGTATGTTTTCCCCTCCATCGTTTCTTCCCTTCCTGCGGGGGGCGGTGCAGGCCGGAAGGGGCGTGTGTGTGAAGAGAGGTAGGGCTGCATTGAGGGAGGCTGCGCTGGGAACCAGTCCGTGAGGTGTTGGGGTGAAGACATTTCATTGAAGTGACGGTTCAAAAATGGCGTTGTGGTTGCCGTACCTCTGGAGTTGCTGGATAGACGTGTTTGGAGAATCCATGGTTCGATGAAATACTAACAGATCAATACGTTCGTGGGTGAAAGTAGTTAAATTCGGTTTCAATATGGTTTTGAACGGAGTTAGGTTGAAATGGAGGGGGTGTCTGTGGTTAGAAGAAAATGTAAATTAAAATGCTTGTGGTGTTGTGTAATGGGTTGGAGGTAGTTGATTTCGAAAGACAATGAAATATTCGCGTATTTTCAACATTTCATTCAGAGTAATGTTTTCTTTGACCGTGGAAATTTCATGTTGGTTAACTTATTGCAATTCATAGAACAATCAAGGAGTCAGAATTATCTTAGAAGTCAGAATTATCTTCTGAATGACACATTTAAGAATAAGTGCATTGGTAATCTCAGTTCAAAGGAAGGTTTCGTTTTTTTGAAAATACGTGACCAAGAAGTCATTTTATTCATTTTTCAAAGATCATTACGAAACAGTTACAAAGCACAAATAGTGCAAAGTTATTTACTTGATAACAATGAATTTTTTTCTGTTTCATAAGGAATTGCAAAACTTATTGGTAAATAGTCTTGAAACAAGGAAACTGAATGTGTGAAGATTTATGAGCATGTAGTATAGAAATGAAAGCTAATAAAATGTACACGGAGGGAGCGTATTGCAATACTGAGGAAATGTTTTATTTGTGTGTATATTCTAATCACGTCGCGAAGAAAGTCATTGCTAATTCCATTCTCTTTCTGTTGCAGGTGAGTGGCCACCGCCTGGGAGTTCTGTGGTGAGTGAATTACAGACTGCGCCATGAGTGAATATTCAATGAGCTGCTTCGTCCGATTCCAAAGAAAGTTTATTCAATTTCGCTTTATTTCACAGTCCAATGCTCTTCTCTCTCTACGGTACGTGGCATGAATGTTTACTAAGTTCGTAAAATGGAGATAACATAACAAGAGAAGCTGAATTTCAGTGTTCATGGTGAGCTTCTCTGTGTACCAGTTCTATGTTCGCTCTTTGAAATTTAAATTTCGCTGTGAATTCTCAGCGTACGGTTTCTGTTGATAGGTTTTTTTCTGTTGATTTGAATTTCGCCTATGATTTCAGTTGTAATTAAACTTCGGTCAAACGACATACTCAATTTTCAAAAGGCAGTACATTTGATGTTTTGTATTTTGTTTTCCGTGTGATTCAGGTTTATTCCGATTTGAAAAAGAAATAACTGAAAATCCTATGATGAATTTGAAATCTAGGATTAATGTGGCATTTCATTCATGATTTTCTAGTATATTTAAAGATATTGTTGTATTACTTACAGTATATGGTTGTCATGCATTGTCACCTCCATATTTCATTTATAATTATCATTTTTTTTACTTTGATACTCTCACCTCCGTCTTCGTGCTAACCAAACGAACCCATTATCTCATAGCCGAGAGACTGGGTCAACGCTGGTCGGCCAAGTCCCATAGCGGGCTGTCGAGCGATAGGACAGGACAGGACAATCACGTTCGTTTTTCAGTGTTGTTATTAATTTCTGAAGAGAGATTGTTATGGTGAGAAATGAGAGAGGCACTTAAAATATGATTCTATTTGAATTAATTTTGTTGTATTTTATGTTTCATGTTAGTATTTATCATTTAATAGATTGAATTAAAATTGGGCTGTGAATTGGGAACGTAACCTTAGTAGATCGTAACTCTTTTCATGTGGGTAAATATTCTTAAGTCCCTGATTGGACTTCGGGAAGCTGAATGTGAGGTTGTTAACGCACGTTTGTTACTTTGCAAGATATATGCAAGACATGTTTGTGATACTATCTCGCCTATAACTTCAGGGCAGCTGGAAGACTTTATATGTTGAATATGCATCTGGCCTGTAAATGATCTTCGAATCTACTGTTAGTGTATATTGCAATGCTTCCTCAGAGATTCCTGCTATGGGTGCGAATGGGTTTGTAAAAACCTACGTTATTTATTCATTCACAGGAACATTTCCTTAAATTGTAATTTAGGATCTGATTTCTATGATGTCATATTTTTATTACTCTTTCAACATTATTTTGATTTTACCGAATTTGATAACGCTTTTCCTATCAGTGTGTACATATATTTGTGTCAAAATCTGTATCGTTTAAAAATGGTTTAGTATTTTGCAACAATAAAAATGAGAGTGGCACTTAAAATCTGATTCTATTTGAATTAATTTGGTTGCATTTTATGTTTCATGGTAGTATTTCGATCGTTGAAGCATGCATATTGTCGAGGCTTTGATGTCATAGGAATCCGAGCATTAATTAGAAGTGACTGGCGACATTATGTCCGATTTAATTTCCGCTCCGGTCTGCTCTTTCCCGAACAAGCGGGCAGTGTGTTCGTGTTTGGGGCGGTGGTTGGCGGGCGGAGATGGTCTGGTGATAGCCTCGTGGGCGCCTGGGAGCCCGTCAGCGCGGCGCCGCGCCGCACCTCGCCCTCTCTCGCCCCGCCCCGCCCCCCCTCCCCGCTCCTCCCCGCTCCCCGCCATGCATCGCCTCGCAGTGCTGCAGAGCACGGACGAAATCTCCCGTCTCTGCCCGCCACCAGCTGGGAATCGACCGACTGCATCCCGCGGTCAATTTTCTCTCATCCCCACTTCTCAGCTAATACCCTTTCGCTTTTCGTTACTTGAGAGGACATAGCCCATCTCATTCCGTTTCGTTCGTATGGTGTTTCGGAAGGAGTAAACATTTTTGTTTAAGTGTCGATTCAAGTAATGCAAATAGATGTTCGCGCACCAGTACTAACAAAACCTCGAACGTAGGTGAACATTGTAGTCTTCGGAATTATGTTAAGTTGAAGATGTATGTAAGAAAATGCTCATGACAGGAGGATTCTTTGTTTTTAATTTTATTCTCCTGTTCGGCATTGCTGCCTTTCAGATTCGCGTTTAGGCTTGACCAATCCTAATTATTGTTGCCATGTCTACTTCCATGGCATATTCATAATTGAAAATACCTAATTGCTAGTTGTTTCTTTTCTTTTTTATTTAACCCAATGTCTCGAACTTTTTAAAATGATTTAGATTTACTTGATAACGGGTTTTTTAAATCACCTTTTGGATAGCGTGATCTGATTCTTTTGGGGATGAGAATACTAGTTTTCTTTCCACAAACTTTTCAGTGTGGTCTTCAAGGTTGGCGGTACTCTAAAGAGCAAACGTTCCGTAAATACAGACGAAAGTGGATCAGTCGATCAAATAATGCTGAACAGACCACGATAAGTGTAGGTATCAATCCTTACACTAACAAGGAAAACGGAACTGAATGAGGTCTAGCAATTCTTTTTTTGGGCAAGTAGGTAAACGGTTTAGGAAAAGTTGGCCGCAAGATACATCCCTCCAGCTCCGCTCGCGTCCTACCGCTTTCTCGTTCGTTCGCCCTCTTCTCGTCCTCTTGCTTTACAGCACGGAATGGAAATTGTTTCCTCAGAACCCGATGCTGTTCGTAAATTACATGTTTTCATTAGCACTTTTCTAACTCTATTCTCACCATCACAGAAGCAAACGACATGAACTTTAGTGAAATGTTTTTCAATACACAATATAATTCTTTGAAAACAGAACGTTCTGGAACCTTGTAGGCGAACCCGCTGAGATGTTCACGCCGTCTTTGAAGATGAGCGAAATCGACTATTGTAAACTGATTCGAAATGGCTAAAGAATCGGCACGAGAGGATTTTATTTCCCATGGAATGTGCCTCGCGAAATTTCATTCATTCATTTTCCGTATTCACAAACTTTATCGTAGTTTTCACACACTGCAGAACGAATCGTGAAAGAAATACTGGGAGGTAGATCGCTGTTAAATTATATTTTATATATATATATATATATATATATATATATATATATATATATATATGTGTGTGTGTGTGTGTGTGTGTGTGTGTGTGTGTGTGTATGTGTGTATGTGTGTATGTGTGTGTGTATGTGTGTGTGTGTGTGTGTGCGCGTGCGTGCGTGCGAGTGCGTGCGTGCGCGTGTGTGTGTGTGTGTTTGTGTGTGTGTGTGTGTAGACACTTTGTTATTATAAAATAGATCCAGAGTTAATATTGTGATGGACAAAAGATCCCTCAACTGCGTAAGGAGAATGGATAATGAAGTTTGTTGAATGTTTCCTTTTTCGCTTTTGCAATGAACTAAATAATGTAATTTAAATAACAGCCCCTTTAATTTTATTTTTGCTTGGAATGTCTCCAGCGCTTTACGCTTCACCTCTTAGTCGGCGAAGGAGGGGGGGGGCGTAGCAAGCCGACGGAGTAACGCATGGCTTTAATTAGTTGCCTGACGCTCGGCGGCGGCCGACATTCCCGAGCTCAGCAAAGCTCCTATCTCCTCCCACGCTTTCCCAAAGGGAATGTGCAAAGGACAGCAATGCACGAAGTGGAGGATGAGGAAAGTTTCTAGAATGCACGTGCGGACGAAGAAAATAGTCCGTGGTAAATTATTTTACATCCAATCTTCTGCCATAGATAGAGCAGGACAAATCGGTGACTGAAGGTCGCCTTTCAGGTGGTCGTCCTGCCATTCACAGCCGCTTCGTCTCCTCTTTCTCCGGCACTTTCTTCGGCGCCCCGACCCGCCATCAGAAGCCACAGCGGGGCCCCGCCGAAGGCTCCCGAACGGGGAAGGGCAAAGGGCTTAGTATTAAGAGGAGAAATGTGAAAACGAACATGTGTGTGGGTGGGAAGGTGAGGGTTTTAGTGGTGATCTGGAACCCGCGAAATTTTGTTTCTCGGTTGTATAGTTCAACGATTTAAAACTGCTTTTTTGGGGTTGCGGGTGAAATAGACGCTTTTTTGTCTACTAGCTGTTCACCCTACGATGTTATATTTCATTTCATTTCGACCACGATGATTCTTTACGTTAAAGTACTTCTGTCTATTTTTCTTTTAGAGAGTCAGTCATTTCGAGTGGAAAGGATTCTTCATCCTCTCCTCAATTAGATCTACAAAATGCTCTCGTTTAATTTTGCTGAGAAAGTAGTTGTTTCTGCACAGCAATTTCTTCATGATTTGTCGTCTGTAATGTGCAGTCATTCCTAAAGTTATCCTTATAGTGAGTCGAAGCCCTCAGGACAGTTCTAAAAATCTACTTTTTGGTTACAAATTGAGCAAAACCCAAAAATGTGAATAGATGGAATAGAGGTACAAATTACGACAGTATAGTATCTCGCGTGGCCCTGCGTTCCCGCCCCATGTTAGGCGGTCAAAACCTTAGTCCATCAGCAGGATGACATAATTGCTGTGCACTCGCTCGTCCCAAATGACAATAACATCTTGAGTCTACAATTACGCTTCGAATCTTCAAAATGTGTATAAAGTTGCAGTGATATTCAGGCTGAGGCTAAGCCGAAAAATTTCCCTCAAAAAACAAAACAGTTTCCACTAGAATTTAAGCTTCTGAAGCCAAAACGGTAAAGTATTTATATATTGCTAGTATTACAAGGAACACGCTGGTGTGAATTTTGCAGCAGTAACAGACTCCCCGTGTATTAAGTTGTGTAAGTGTGTAACATCAAATAGATCGTAGTGCTGAAGGACGCATTTCTCAGTAAGCTGCGTGGTCCGCCAGTGAACCAGCTGCTGTTGGCCTCGAGTGCTCTCTCTTACTTGGCGAATGAGATTACGATTCCTGTGGTTCCCACGAGAAAAAAACGCCACTGACGTCAGAATGATTCTGAACCACCCTTCCTTCATTAAGGATCAGAGGCAAATGTGAAGATCCGTCCTACCCAGTCCGGCTTGTGATCGTGGCCCTCTCTGCTTTCCTCGAGCCGTAAACGTATTAAAAGAACGTCTTGCCATGACATTCGAATTTCGGATTAATGAATCAATAGTCCTGTCACTAATTGGCGTTCCCCTGCCCTTCTGCGGAAAACTCACCAGTGATAAGTAAAAAAATATTGCAATATTGCCTTCTCTAAGTTGACTCGTTTTACTTTCTCGTACACTAATACAATGTTAGAGAAACTTGTGTAATGCTGCAGGAAAAAGGTGTCGAGTTTTCGTTAGAAAAAAAACAGATTTTGTTAGGTCCCTGATACCGAAAAAGGAGGTTTCTCTTGCTCTTATGCTTTGTGCATGTATGTGTATAATTCATACATAACATATATATTGTTTTTTCAGAATGTCTATCTATGTGATCGTCCCTCCGTCTGCCCCTTTCTTCGTTTGTCTGTGAACAACACTTGCACCTCATCCGAACCCCGGGTTTTCACCATTTCATATATTCATTCAAAATGAATGTATCCCATTCGATCTGAGTCATGACGTGGTCTTTCGAATTTGAAATGAGTCTTTTAATATTTGTATGACCTTCACATAAAGCCCCTAGTAAACCCGTCTTTCTCGAAAGTGTCAGGTTGCCTGGGGCTGCGGAGGGAGGCTCGAGACGGCGAGGTAGGGGGTGACGCGCTTCATTGGCGCTGAGGGATTTTGCAGCGAGCGGCGAGAGCTGTTTAGACATGGGCCGGTTTAACGGAAGGGCACTAGGTGAAAGGAAACTCGTTTCGTTCTTTGAATCATTCCAGTTCCACCACATAGAAACGTGAACGTGTGGAATAGGGCTGTGTCATTTGCAATTTTGTGACGGTCAATTTGCCGTGTTCCAGGGCTTTTGATGTATTAATTTCTGATTCTTTGTGCTGACACTGCTTAAATTTCGATGTAACTAAACATCATGTCTCTTTTTATATTTCAAAAATTTTCGTTTTTGTTTTCTACACAGTTAAAATCTTATTTATGCTGTTCTTATGTTGTGAACTGCCATTTCAACCAGTTTTTAACTTTGATATTTGATAAACAATAAATGCAGAAGAAAGTCTTCTTCCAACCGCGTCTCTGTACCATATGAAAACACATCAACCGCTCTGTAAGACGTATTAGCGCGAGAAATAAATAGCCACCCGACTTCAAACCAGTGTATGATTTACCACCTGTATTTCTCAAACACTTAAATGAACTTGAATTTTTAAAAAATCCTTCAACCTTTTCTCGTCCTGTCATTGCTAGTATCCACGAATTATCCTCGCCTTTGCAGCTCCTCCTCTGCAGCCTGGCCCCATCGTTCAGGCTTGGGAAATGCCTAGCGTTCATCCGCCACAAGAGGAAAAACTCTGTCTAACGTGCCATCACTGTCGCCGTGGTAGTAATGGCAATTTTTACCCAAACATCGATACATCGCTTTTCGATACATCACCAAAAAGGTTTTGATGTCAGTGAAAACATCGATGTTTTAAATATGATAAAACAAGTGGTATTTTTCCCTCCTATTTCTATTTTAATCGTACTTAAATGAGTTATATTTTATTGTTTGGTCACGTATAAATGAAATGTTAAAAATAATCTTTAGCGAATGCCAAGAAGGGATTTTTGTCTCTGCACTTTATATTTGCCTAAGAAACATTAGAGATAGTGTGTTAAAATTACAATAAAGCGAGACATCCCTGACACCCTCCCAAAAGTAACCATAAAGAAATCTCTCCGTCTGGGCATCAAGAACTGTGATAGATGTTAGTATCTGCTGGTTTTGAGCAATTCACAAAAAAAATTTCTTGAAATTTGATTTATAAATAATCATATAAGAATTTCTTTTTTGAAACCCGATGTTTCTGGAAAAATATATCGATGTTTCTGGTCGAAAATATGGATGTTTTAAAAACATCGATGTTTTTTTGTCATCCCTACACCGTGGGCGGCGCTCCAAGCCAACTGCATTTCCCTTCCTTGTTGGTGCGGCGTGGCGTGGCATGGCGCGGCCTGTCAAGGCGACATCCTCCTCGGCCGCTCGCGATGTTCGGCTCGTTCTTCATTTATTCATGCGGCATTTCCGAGATGGCGCCGAACGAACACACGCCCACACATCCTCGCCCACGCCCTCCCGAGCATTGGCAGTTCTTCGTGCCTGCCTGCTTGCCCGCCGTCCTTCTCTACATCCTCTGCTCGCCCTGTCCCCGCGGTTACACCCCAATGTCTGCTCTCCTCTACTCGTCTTCACCTACCTCTGCAATTTCTTTTGCCCTCCCGTCTTTGGACTCTCTTGTCTTCTCGTCGTCCTGACCTCTCCACCTGGCTCCCTCTTGTCTCCCTTTATTTCGCTCTCCCTAATTCTCTTTCATCCTCGCTCTGTCATCTTATCAACGAGGAAAGAGTAATATCTTTCCTCTGTGGTCCTACAGTATTCTCGCTTACTTACCCTTCACCTCTCCGTTTCCTTCCCCTGTCTCGCCGACGCGGCACCAAGCCGCCGCCTTCCCCACCCGCTAAAGCAGCCTTAGCCACCCAGCGCTCGTCCGTCATTGTCATCGAGGCCTCGACGTTTCTCTTGCGGTGCATTTCGCCGTCGAAGACTTTGTTGTCTCCCAAACTCATCGTTGTTCCGTCGTCGTTGGCCCCCGTTCCTCGCCCACCTGAGGCAGGAAGCGGCTCCCTTGCAATATTCGCCCGGAAGATGCTTTGC
The DNA here is from genome assembly GCA_011170035.1 of Teleogryllus occipitalis. NCBI lineage: Eukaryota > Metazoa > Arthropoda > Insecta > Orthoptera > Gryllidae > Teleogryllus > Teleogryllus occipitalis. The sequence goes on along the minus strand of BLKR01009101.1, from coordinate 28,690 downwards.
TTGCAGATGGCGCCCGGGAGACTTTTCGAGAGTCCAGGATTACTTTTTAATGACGTGAGCTGCGGAGGATTTCATGCAGGGTCTCTTCTTCACGAGTGCATCCCCTCTCATAAAGAGTTGCCAAATATTACTTGTTGAAAAAGTCACTTCCCTAACTCATTATACAGTAAAATAGGTGGTGGATTTTTTGGTTTTGTTTTTTGAAAAATAATTTTGGTTTTTTTCTGGCACAAGTTCTTTCGTAAAAATTGTATGTTCCAGCTAAACAATGTGCCAATAATGGTAATTTAATCAGGGAGGAGCAGACATGTATCGATTTTGTGATTACCATGGATACTGAACTCACTTGGTTTGTTCTAAAAGGTAAAAAGCCACCACATGATATTTTAAAAGATATGTTTATGCCCTCCCTTTATTTACAGCGAATAAGCCGAGTTCGTGACATTAGATATAACCACACCACATTGAAATGCTTAGCCACTTTAGATGACAAGTGTATCGCTGCAGAAGTCCCTCTTCTCATGCGTATTCGCCTCGCTGATGGGTTTGAGAGAGAGAGAGAGAGAGAGAGAGAGAGAGAGAGAGAGAGAGAGGACGGGGCGACTCCTTCCTTCCTCTCCCAGACAGCCAAGCGCCTTTAGGGACGCCTCCTTAGCGCCCCATTTCAACGCCCGCCTGTCGGCACCCGCGCCCAGCTGCCCTCCGAGGAAGCTCCGGGCCTCGCCCAAGCCCCGCCACCTTTGACACTGCTTCGGCCCCGCCCATCAACGCGCCCGTCACCGCTGGTGCCTCCGCCCCAGCAACACGCCGTCACCACATTTCTCCTCCCGTCTCCCTCCAAGCCCTGCGTCCGTCACCACCCCCGCCCCCGCTTTCGACCTACGACCACCAGCGCTCTCCCGCATTGCGTCTCCTGCAGGAGGGCAGACTATCTCTGGGTTCCAAACTGTAAGACGTTGAAGAGCTTAGAAACTAGATAAAGAAAGAAAATATACATGAATCAATAGTCCCTCGAAATTAGTTCAATATTAATTATTCACTTTAGGTTTGCCCCACGACATAAAAGGGAACTACTGTCACTTACAGCATTTATCTTAGGTCATCGCCATCTCTCTTATGCGTGCACGGAAAGGAAGTAAGGCGAGCCAAGGTCGAGCCTCGGCTACTGGGCGGGTCGCAGTTGGAGGATGGCCTGTAGATATACAGACGAGGGACAATGAAGGCAATATCTCTGGAGTCCCCCCGGACCGAGGCGGTTAGGAGACTAGAATGTGGGAAGGTGATCTGTGGCGAGATCACATTCATTAAAAGCCACGGAAACTCTACCTTGTGATATGGCGAGTAAGCACCGCCATTAAATAAGTGATGCCCTTGCTGCCTCGCGGGTATGGATTAGATCAAAGGCTAAGGAAAGAAAGAAAACCATGGGTAGACAGAGGGAAGATGTGAGGTCAATCTCTCTAGAGGAGTTAACTCTATACAAGTCCTGGTCCCCCAGGTTGGGGGTTGGTCATAGGGCTAACAACCCATTCCGTCAAAATATCATTGTTCACAAACTTAAAAATAATAGCCGGAAAGATAAAGTAAGTTGATCAGGCAATCGGAAAAAGAAACATGACTTATATTTTGGTATGTGGAATGTATTATCTTTGAATAGACTGGAGCTTTGACTAATCTTTTGGAAGTCTTAGAGAAATGTAGAGTAGTTATATTAGCTATGCAAGAAGTGAAATGAAAAGAAGAGAGAATAAAAGGTTTCGTACAGTATATTATCTGCAATGGTAGTGCAACCAATGCAAGTAGTGAAGGAGTGGGAGTTGCTATTAAGAAAGAACTACAACGACCTATTATGGATTTTAAATCATATACTTCAAGAATATCTACGCTACGAATTAGAGGAAAATTCTGTAACACCACTTTTATTAACCTACATGCCCCGACGGAGGTCAAAGATGATGACGTAATGAGTAAACAGCGAACATATTCGCTGTATGGGAGAGAAAAATATTGTGAAGAATATTTGGTCCAATCAAAGTAAATGAATTCTGGATAAGTCGAACCAACGCAGAATTGAAAGAACTATGTAAAATACTTAAAATAGTTAAATGTATTAAGGTGAGAAGACTGAAATGGTTGTGTCGCCTAATTCGTATGAATGAAGAAAGGTTTAGTTAGAAAGGTGTTGGGAGCATGACCAGTGGGAGAGAAAGAGGTAGGTCTAGATTAAGATGGAGTTACGAGGTGGAGGAAGATTTGAGAAACGTAGGTGTTAAAAGATGGCGAAAAAAACAGAAGTTAGAAGAAATTGGACTGTTATAATAAAAGAAGCCTAGGCAAAATTATACGTGCTAGAGAGCTGGTAGAAGAAGAAGAAGGAGGAGGAGGAAGAGGAGGAGAAGAACAAGAAGAAGAAGTAAAGATAGCAATTAGGATGTAGAAGCGATATGAAATTTGTCGTGAAGAGTTGTATTAGTGAACTAATTGTCGGTTTAGTAGTCGGTTGTTAGTGAACTATTTCTTGTGGTAATTAAAGGCTTATTTTAGTGAACATTAAAATAAAGAGTGACCGTGTTTACTTTAAATTAAAAGAGATTGTGAATTGCAAAGAATGTCAGATTCTGGAATTACGAACAACCGAATGAATCTTTTTAATGATAGAGGTACGTATTCAACTTCCGAAGTAGAGTTATGAAATGAATTTAAAAATCAGAATTATACATTAATAAGGTCCTATTATTTCTAAAGTTAAATCCGACTAATGCCAGGTTATTTCAGTAAAGTCTAAGGTATTCATTATCTCTCTTTCTAATTCGACGATTCCTGAATATGAAATCTTGTGAAGCTTCACAGAAATATCGTTGGTTTCTCACATGGATCTGTCCTCTGCTTGCCATCAACACATATTGCAGTTTTATTTCCCTCTCCTGACATTCCACAGCCAATCTCTAGCCTCTTGGTCCTTAGCTCATTCCTCGCCCCGGTCACACTTTCAATAGTCCCAAAAGTTCTTATTACGTTCAATGTTTTACACCCATCAACTACATTTCTACATGTCTTTACTCTCATTTCGCGGAATTTTCTTCCATTCTTCATTGGTCCATCGTCCCTTTCTGGGTGCCTCTTCTCTTTCGGCCAGTTGCTCGCTGCTTACTTTCACGGTTGTCGCGCCCGCAAGGATGTTCCAGTTCCCCTGCACCGCCCGCTTTGTTTTATTTCGCCTTCGTGGAGGATGGAGCCCTTACTCCGTCTTCGATTTTCTGTCGCTGGCACAGACTTCATAACTTCCTTAGCTTCCGGACCAAGATTCGAATTTATTGCCGCGTTGCAATTTCCCTCCTGGATTTGGAAGATTCAGAAGCTGTGTTGAACTACCTGTAGAGGGCCACCATAAAGATGTATATGTCTACACCCCTCCACGTTCACACTCACAGGAGAGGCAGTCAGAAGGGACAAAGTGAAAGAGAATCATGTTTGTTTCAGGTATTGGATATTCTCCTTTTTGTGACGATGCATTAGACGACCTTTACCATAAAAATGTTGTGACAAATTGTGTGTATCTCATCGAGCAACGAGATGCCGCCTATTTTAATTTATGTGGCGATAAATATTTAGTATTATTTTCTCCGCAGTCAGTAGCAAACCGCTGCAATGAGGCCCAACTTTCAAATAACAAGCCCATTATAAAACGCCCCATTAAACGCGCCCGCGTTGGAAATGGATTTCCCAGTGATTTGTGTGTCCGGCCGCGCGTTCATTTCATTGGCTCCGCGCGCGCTTCGTCCATCAAGGCGGAGGCGGCGCGCGCTTCGAGCGATTTCACCGCCTGCGTCGCTGCAGCGTTGCGCCGCCGTGCCGGCATCTCAGCAGGCTTCGAGGGAGATCCAAAAATCCAAGACCTCACTTTGGAAGAGTCAGCAGAGGATGGCTGTGGTTCAACCCTTCTCAATATTTCCAGGGCTACGGTTTGTTTGCGAAATTGTTTGGAGAGTTCGTGGCGACGTTCTATTGTGATCATGAATCGTGAAGGGCCCATCTACGACACTCAGTGGACCATTTCAGTTGGGAAAATTCAGCGGCGTCATGATCCCTGTTGAGGCTGCAAAATAGCTTCATCACAGTTTTGGGAGAGCCACAGAAGCTAATCGGGTAATGTAGTAGAGCTTGACCAATAATTAGTTAAGAACCGTTACTTTCTCGCAGCATAAAAATTATTGAATATTGAAGAAGTCGTCAATGTTACCTTGTCTTCGGCGAACAGAATATTGTTTTCAGTCGTAATTCGAGCGTAATACAATTTCACGCTAGTTCCCGCGTGAAAACACCTTTGGGCACAGAATCTACAATGGCTATAAGATAACCCCCACTACCAACAGTCAAAAATTAAATTTTTCAATGCAGCCAGGATGTGAATTACTACTACGCCTTTTAACTGACGAAGCGATCTTTTGTCAAAACGCTCGGCTGAAAAATTCTCCAACAATTGACACTTGTGGAATCGTATTAAGAAATGCATTTGATTACTGGAAATGTGCCAACAGTGCGGGCCTCCAGTATCTGGCGCGATCTCGCGAGCGTCTATGAAAGCAGTTCAACATTTCAAAGCGGTTTGTCCTTCCAAAGAGTTTCATACGAAAGACGTCTTTGCCTTTCTCTCTGAAAGTCAGCGCGCGGATTTTAGAGAAAAAAAATTATAAGTCCAACGCGGGACGTTTAAATGCATACCCTTTGCTGTTAATTATCGCCAAGGAAATGTTATAATGATAGAATTTCAAGAACGGCGCCAAATTTGAATTCATTTGGCCGCCTATGTGCCAACAACCCCTTTAATATGACCGATAAATTCATAATTGGTTCCTGTTTTACCTTCAGCGATACGGTTTTCCGTAGAAAGCGTTTCAAATAATTTTCAAATGTCCAACACTATCTGAATCCATCGCAAAGAGCATTGCCCCTGCTGCAACGGTGCGACGAGGCCATGTGCGACCCCACTGATTGAACTTCCGTTATTCCTTCACCAAATCCATATGTGGCGTAGTTGTGCTTTTCTTGCTTGTTAGTTTCCGAAAAAATTAGTTTCTTCCCGGCAATCTTAAGCACTATGCTCACCATTTCGACTCACCGTTATTCCTTCACCAAATCCATATGTGGCGTAGTTGTGCTTTTCTTGCTTGTTAGTTTCCGAAAAAATTAGTTTCTTCCCGGCAATCTTAAGCACTATGCTCACCATTTCGACTCACCATAAGTAATCATAAGTAAGATTCTGAACACGATGGAAGTATTTATTTATTTATAATTTGTTTATAAATGTTTATTTATTTATTTATTTATTTATTTATTTATTTATTTATTTATTTTACGTCAAAGAATGCGTTGTAAGATACGAAGTAACAGAAGAAAGATAAGTAACAGAATGCATTGGCGAAGTGCTGTGGAGTAACGAAGAGTTTCTTCGAAAAATGATATAAGAAACATTTGTTCAACACATTGTGCATAACATTGGCTTTGTTTTCCACCTGAGTTGCCTGACCTGATAATTATGGTGATAACTATGGTTTCATGTCGAAAATGAAACAAATCTTCCTCAGATAACCCTGAACATCCATTATATATTAAATAGCAACTAGTGGCGTGAATCAATAAAAATGCTGATGAACAACACTACACGAATGGGTTTTCCAAAACGTGGCATGTATACGGCTCAAGGAGTACAACAAATAAAACATACTCGTATAACCCTGCTATAAATTAAATATTTTAACAAAAACAGTCTTTAATACTACAGAAGCATAGTTTAGTGCATACGCAATACAAAGGTTCTTTACTTACCAACAATGTATAAGGAAGTTGCTGTTCCATAAGGCAACACATACATTTTTTGTATTTATATTTAGCTAACTTGTAAAAGGACAATTAGTCTCGGTGCCGGTAGAGTCCAGGTTTCCTAGTCGGGTCACCCAACTAGGAACTTGCAATGACCCAAATTCGCTTAACCTTCGATCACGACGCCCGTTTCGCAATCGTGGCCTTTCAGTAGAACCATCCCAGCATTCGCCTGGATGACCGAGGTAAATTACGAAAATTTCGGTCAGGATGACCGCACGGAGATTGAAATCGGGCCTCCCGAATGCGAAGTCAGCGGGCTTCGCCGTGAGCCACTTCGCTCGGTAACACGCAAAGAGCAAATATTTAACGATGGACACTTCTTTGGAGCCTTACGTCAGTTATGTTGTAAGTAGTGAAGCACTTGGGATGAGTATTAAGTCAGTACGTGCAGTATGGTAGTAGGCGGAAAGACAAACAAATATTTCCATTTTTCAGTCAAAATCGAGATTACAAAGCATGGAAGGCTTTTAGGACCGGAGTCAGTATAAGTAGAACTTTCCTGGCCGATTGACCGTGGTCCAATTGGCATCGACCAAACGTTACGTTCACAGCTGCAGTGGACATCTTCAGATGCGGCGGGTTCTCGGGCGAAGTTTCCGGGTTGGCGGGTGAAAATGTCCACCGCAGCTGTGAATGAAACGTTTGGCCTTTCAATGCCTATTGGACCACTGCCTATCAGCTCGCAAACGTTTACTTATAAAATAGATATTGTTTCATTGTTTTTGGATTTCCCGGATCCTGTATATCTAACGAAACCGTAGACACCTCTCACGTTCGCCAGAGGGTGCATAGTTTGTTTGTTTTTTCAATTTCTGCGCGCAGTGGTAATCAGTTAACTAGAATTTTAGAATAATATGCAAGCGGGTGAAAATTACAGACACACTAGTACTGGCCGTTTAAATGTTGGAGGTGTGTTGCAATAATGTAAAAAGTAATGCCCCAATTATTTTATAATTAGATTCAGTTTCCAGCATCTCGTAATCGAATAATACATTTTACGATGTTATTTTCAAATTGAAGTTGTAGATGGTGGTACAGTATAGTTGTATTAAAAGAAAGTATCCCAAGATTTCCATATTTGAAACACTCTATCTCCTACCTCTACTTCAAGGTAGGATGCAAACCATCCAATATTCATTGGATTATATATTTTTATACATGTGCTCTCGCAATCTCAATTTTTCTTGTTCAGATTCATTTAATTGCGTAGAAAATCACAGATTTCTTATTGCATCGCTCAATGCAGCAACATTTGGCAATATCTAGCACAGGATATTGAATTATCACATCTAATTGAATCATTGCATGCGCCAACAGTCATTTCTGTTTAAACAAAATCGTACTGCTACGAATTTCTGTTTGATTGCAAATGCATACTATCGGAAACCAATTCAAACATAGCTATACTGCTGATGAAGTAGTGATGCATTTTATAGGTTCAGGTACACTGAAATACCAGAATCGGTTTCCCATACTCTGCTTATTTTTTCCCTTACATTATGTTGCATAATAAAGAGTCATAGTTTCGGATTTTGACAAGGACGGGCATTTTTTTCCAGCTAAAAAATTAAATGACTACTTCTGTTCAAGCATAATATCTCCAACGACCACTAATTAATTATCTCTCTTTAATGAACCAACGTAACTGTAACTATTATATTATTATATTATTCTTATATTATTATTATTATATTATTATTATATTGTTATTATTATATTTTTTGTTGTTATATATTCAGTGTTTTTTTGAGAACTGAGTAATCAGTGTTAACGATGTTGCAATTTCCCGCAGGCTCACGAACTGTGTTCTAGGTATTATCTGTTAGGAGAAGGCAGCTTTGTTTCATCTGGGTATTAAAGCTCGTACGATATGACGGGAAGTATGTTAATAGAGAACGAACCACGTCCGACCAGACTTTCATCTCTTTATTTCTCTTTCCGCAATACGGGAAATAATCCACTCTCACAAAAATCTACCCATAAAATAGCATCGAACAAGTTAAAAATTGCTGTACTGAAATTCTGGCGTGTGTCAGCAATTTCCAGTAATTGGTAACTTTCAGAAACATGCGGAATATTTTCGATTTGTGCTGCGTTCGAAGTATTGCTTCATTAAAAAATATATCCCGTCTTCAGCCGTACCATGAATCAGTAGTCAAATGGCCCTTGGTCGGTGTCCGCACTAACCGGCAGAAATATTGATGGAAGTGAAAGCAGCGCGGGTGCGCGGCGAGGCGGCGGCCAAATGAGGCCGCTGTATGTTGCCTGCGCCGCCCCGGCGCGCCGCCGTGCCGGGCAGAAAGGGCTCCCCAGTGGACGGCGGGGGAGGCGGTCGCCGCGAACGCAGGCCCACGTTGGGCGCCAACATAATAGAGAGCGATGCTGAACAACGGCGACGCTGAACAACGGCGACGCTGAACAACGACGACGCTGAACAACGGCGACGCTGATTTCAAATGCCAGAAACGGATTTACTTGCGTTGCTACACTTTCTGTTACGAACAAATAATAATACCACTTTTTATAATGATAATTTCTATGTCTAATTGTCCCATTGCTCGTACTCACTCTGTGACGCCTATCGATTTGGAACTAGAGCAACAATGTGAAGCGTCTTCCTAGCTATTTTTCGCGGCAACCAAGGTTCTTTTCTGCGACAGGAAAACGCTGGATTACCAAAGGTGTTTATCTTTTAGTCTCGGTGTAGAAGTGGAAATCAACTTCCAGATGGGAGAAAAAGCAATTGGAGAAGATGGGAAAGGCGCTAAGTGGGAAATGCGTTTTGTAAGCGAAAAGCTGGGCCAATCAGCGGCGTTGGGTTGGGCCACACAGGCAAGGTCGGCAGCAGTGAAACATTTGTCCTATACAAACAAATTACAAAGTAATAAAGAAAACAGTACTTCACAAATGTACAAAAAATACCAAAATAGATGAAAACGAGGCATGCAGTGTCGGAACAGAAGTGGCAGTCGTTGGGCTTAATAATGTCGAATTAGACTTATTACGACGCTATATTAACATTGCCACAGACACACTCTGCCTCTCCTTTGTTAATTACTTATTTTAGGAACGGACCTTGAGGATTATTAGTTTTACATACCATGGCCAACCGTATACTTGTATGTACTCCGGAACGCAGGTTTCATCTGGCAGGGTTCGAAAGAATGCCCAACATAGTGGTAGTAAATTCTAGAGAGACTATGCACCCTCGAATGTTAAAGCAATAACGATCTTCTGCGCATGCGCAGTTCAAATTTTTCATCACTTTAATGCGTCTTTGCCTGCGTAGATGATCGATTGTGCTGTCCGCTATGGCATGCACTAACTCTGTACTGAGGAGGTTAAGAATTGAAGGGACTGAATGCAAGGGCTCGGTGGAAGCGATGGAAACGTGCTGTAAAGGCCCATTCACAATGCAAACATAAGCATAAGCATGGCGTTAACATAAAAGTTAGGACTACGTCTACAAGTGGACTCATTCACAATGCGTTCGCATAAGCATAACACGTAAGACGTTAACTTAAGAGCTTGCAAGCTTCAATCTTCTATGCTTATGCTTATGTCAGACATAAGGAATGAACCAATCACAGTTCGTTAACTCAAAATCGAGTATCGAAGTCGATAGGCGAACTATTCATGTCGATTCGTGTGCTGCGTCTCATAGCCAATAGAAACTCTTATTTTGCCTGTGTTCGACATTGTGAATACGCCAACTCTTCGCTTGTGTTAATGTCTATGTCTATGTGTTATGCTTATGTTTGTGATTGCATTGTGAAGGCCCATTAATACCTGTTATAACGAAGTTATCGGGAAGACGGAGAGCCGTAGCTGCCACAACCGTCTTCCCAACACTTGTAGACGGGGTCTGTGAAAGCACCCTCCCATAAGGAAACGTGCTTTGCCACTGTGGCAGGCGGTGGCGATGGCGTGGGCGCGACGCTGTCATTTGTCACCCGAGCGGCGCGCGAGACCCCCCAGCGCAATTGATTCGGCCGCAGGGTGGGGGGTGGGGGTGATGGATGTGGGAGCGAGCGCTTTGTTGTGGCGACGCTGTTCAAATAATTCCTGCGCTGCTCCGCGCTGCGCCGCAGACGAGTTGCTCATGTCACCATCGATTCGGCTAACAGGACCAATTGCCCCTCTGGCGCCCGCGCCCGCTCCCAATTCCTCGCCAGTCCTGCCCACGCCCTCGCTCCCGGCTCTGGCATTTCATGATTTACTCCCAACGCCACCTCTCTGTGTGTTCTGTTTGGTCCCTGCCCTCGGTTTGCTCTGTTTCTTTCATTTCCAAGTGTAGATGGATTTGTGCACTGAGTTCTGCGTCTGCTCTCCTGGACTTGGTTTGCCTCTGCCATATCTCGTATTGGACTCCGTACGTTATGTACAAGCTTGCTAACGCTTAAGATAGTCTTGGCAGGCGACAGAAATATTAGGAATGTGATTTGTGACCGGGGTTAGGATACTCTTTCCCTGTATGTGGATCATCGTCAATCATCTTCGTTTCTACTCCTAGTCCATTGTGTCTTTCAATGAGATTTTCTTCTTCTTTTGCCTTCTGTTATGTCTCCTCGCTTGTACCTCGTCCTCGTTCATCTTGTTTTCTCCTTCACCCTCAATTTCTCTTTCCCTTCCTCGTCCTCTTCGTGACCCTCCTCCATCCCCTCCTCCGACACTACCTCCATTCTCTCCTCCTCTCCCTTCTCCATCTTTGCATCTTCCTCCCTGCATAATATTTCTTGCCTTCCTTCAAGCCCTTCTCTTTCACCTTCTCCTCCTCTTCCTCCTTCATCTCCCTCCGCCTTTCCTTCTTCTTCGTCCTCGACTTCTTTCTTGTTTCCTCCTCCTCCTCTTCCTCTTCTCGTGGAATGGTGTGCGGCCGGATGGGGCGGCGGCGGCGCCTCCGCGCGGAGATTAAATTAAACGAGTCGCGGAGCTCCTAATTCCGCTTGGGCTTTGAGCCGCTGCTGCGCCGTGTACAAAGTGCCTCAAAGGCGAAGCCTGCCGTCTCGGTTACCCGCTCCGCCGCCGCCGCGCCGCCTCGCGTATTTATGAGACAGAAACGGGACCGGTCGCCGTCTCCTCGTATCTGGAATTACCCGTTCCGAAATCTGATAAGATTCGTCTACTCTTTCACGACGTGCAACACAAGGGGTCTTCGCCGTAAAGCTGCACTAAGAAAGTAATATATCTTGCAACTTCGCGCTGTTGTAATTAGTTGGGAGTCGAGAAATACGTCTTTGACCCGTTAGTTGTTTTTTTTAATTGATATTGGGCGTGGCCTTCGCATTTAATCGTTATTCGGAAATTATTATAGAAACAATTCGATTTGCAAAAAGCCCTCAATCATTACCCACGAACAGTTTCCGGAACATTTTAATCGATTTACAATGGGCAAGTTGAAAAAGGCTTCGGAAAACAAGCAAATTCTAAACAAACTCATTCTCTCTCTCTCTCTCTCTCTCTCTCTCTCTCTCTCTCTCTCTCTCTCTCTCTCTCTCTCTCTCTCCCTCTCTCTCTCTCTCTTTCTCTCTCTCTCTCCCTCTCTCTTTCTCTCTCTCTCTTTCTCTCTCTCTGTCTCTCTCACACACACACACTGTGTGTATGTGTGTGTTAAAGAATGTGTTTCTATATACAGGTACATATTTTTAACCAATTTGTTGTTAAGAGGATTTCGACCTCCCTTGTTCAAACCACTTCATGACTATTATGGACTTTTTCATTTTCGTGTTTAAAAGATTTCTAGCTTAGTTTTAATTTCGTAATTATTAAATGTGTAGCAATTTTCTGTTGCAGTAACCGATATCTTCATCGCTACGTATACGTTTACACATCAAACGAAACTCTTTAAAACTTCACGTCTTTCAAAGTGTGTCCGCCGGCGATTCGAAATGTGATATCTGAAGTTCAGTTTGAGTTTCCGATCGGTCCTCCTTCCTCTTTCGCACGCTGAACCTGTTTCAATTCCCTCGACTTCATTTGCTGCTTCCATTCGTCGCGCGTGCCGTCAAGGCGATGACCGCCGTCAGGGGTGCAGCAGTGGGCAAGTGCAGGCCCCATTGCGCCCCGTGCAGCGACGGAACCGCGTTGGGCAATCGAAACTAAAGACAACCATTTTTGCGTTAATCATTGTCCCCAAATAACCTTCAAAAACTGGAAGTACTGCAAAATAAACGTTTAAGAAATGTTTTAAAAGCTCCATGGTATATCAGAAATGATCAAAGTTTAAAGGAATTATCTATAGTACCTCTGAAAACTTGGATTTTAAAACTTTCTGTTAATTTCTACTCTTCTCTTTCATCTTGCCCAGCCACTCCTTTGTACACTCCAGGTAAATCAGTCAATCTTTTTCCACGAATAAAAACAAGATATTCTAAAGACCTACTACATCCTCCTTAATTAGCTGTAAAGCAGGTTCCAACATTTCTAAATTAAATAATTTTATTTTTAATCCAAATATTATATTGTATTTTTCTGAAGAACCCTTCCTGGGTATTCTTAGTTGTTAATGTCTTATATTGTAAATATTACTGTCTTCCAAGCATAGTACATGTAAGATGAAATGTACTTAAAACAAAATTGTATATACTATGTATCATAAAAACCCTTGAAAGACATAATAATATGGAAAAAGGATAATAAAAACTATTTTTAAAAAAATGTCCCCAATTCTTGAGAAATAATGCGAAGGAAAACGGTGACAAAAACATCACTTGCGCTCTATATTGTGAGAATAATACGTATTGTTTTCACTATTTTGTGACATTGGTTGCTACTGAACACATTGTCCGAGTATTTGTCGTGAATTTAATGGTAATTGGTGTGCATATATAACGGGTAATAAATAATTGTAATTTTGTGATTATATCGTTATACTTCAAATGCCCCATTTCCAGAGAAGTTTTCAAAATTGCGGATCTGTAGAATCGTGGCTTTTGCCAGGTGGGCCCGAACTCTACCTGTGAATTTTTAAAGATAGGTCTTAAAAGGATGCAAGATAAGAATGATCCTCAAAGTACATACTAGAAAATGGAACTGAAAAGATTTTCTATCCAGTTGTGGGGAGCAACGGTGACTGCGGTATGAATGGCATATCAATGGCATGATGGCATGTAGTGATACACTTCAAGCACAATGGGTCTGGAGCTCAGTGAAGGGAAGTACAATATTAAAATGTATGAATAATCTTATTCGCAACGTGTACTTTGGACCGTATGCTCATATCATCATGTGTGCTCCATTCTTCCTGAGGACGTTTCGCGTTAGGCTGAAGTTCCCCTTGTCCACCCCTGGTCGGGGGCGGTCCGCTTCCCAGAAGCACCTGTCACCTGCGGGCTGGCTGGCGCGGGCGGGGCGGGGCGGGGGGCGGGGGAAGGGGCTGTGCCAGGGTCGGGGCCACGGGCAGGGAGGAAACTGGAGCGGCTTGAGAGCGCGCGGATCGGTTTCCCGCGCCCGTAAATCCCGCGCTGCGCCGCGCCGCGCCGCGCCGCCGCTTGCGACAGCGCCGGGGACAGAAGGGGTGCCGCTATCGTGTTACGCCTGAGCCGGCTTCGTCTCCCGGCGCCACGCTTCAGGCCTCGCCCCCCTCCCCTTCCTCCCCCCTCCGCGCCCCAGCGTGACTTACCACCCGGCCGACGCGACGCGCGTACGAGCCAGGGCCTCCCCCCCCACTTCACGCACACTGCCCTCGGCGACGCGCGCAACGCGCTGCAGGCGGACGCAGGGACGCCGCACAAGCTAGTATTCAGAAAATAGTCCATTTTGTTGTATTTTATCTCCGTTTTTAACTTTAGAACTTAAACAAATACTGTCATGAGTGTTGATGGTCTTGCGTTGATGGTCTTGTGTTGATGGTCTATTAAGGCATTTATCTTTGTTATTGCTAGACGAAACTTTTCTTTACGCCTACCCTGCCATTCTCTTTCATCTACTTTCGGTCTTCGCAGCACGCAATTCCTTACACGTTTTGTAGCTTTTTTAAACTCGCCTGTCATCTCTCTACACTTTGTATGTATATATATATATATATATATATATATATATATATATTGAGAGAGAGAGAGAGAGAGAGAGAGAGAGAGAGTATTTGTATATACACATACAATACATACATATAAATAACTGTTTGTTTGCATGCGAAGGAAGATATCGTGTTTTTGCTGTCATGGTTCCCCTCGCGATGCTTGCCTTTTCAGCGAAGAACCTAATTGCTGGGGAGCCATTCTCTTCGCTCTCCGTATTCCAGAACGTAATGCCTCCGTTTCTCGCTGCAGGTCTTCGGTCTGCAGGGCCGGGCTGGCCGCTAAGCCTTACAGCCACCCGGCTGCTCGCATTGCCCTTGAGATCTTACCGATCCCCTGGCGCTCCATCTGCTCTGTTCTCCATCGCGTGGAGCGCCCTCATAGCTCCTCTCCGCGCCCCCTTCTTCAATCAACATCGGCCCGGGCCAACGCGGCCCTGCCCTGATCCCTCACCGCTCGGCCTCGCTGCACCCGACGAGGCGCGTCCATCCCCTCCGCCCTTCCCATCCTCCTCGCTCACCCCAATTTCTTCCCGTCCCTGCATCCCGCTCCGTTCTCTTAATCCGGCCGCGCCCCAGACCCATTAGCGTTCGCGGTGCCTGCGGTCTTTCTAGATACCTTCGGCCGTCGAGTGATTAATATCTTCTGCTGTGGTCATTATTCCCGTTAGTGTGGCGAATGTTTTATCGCCGGAGAAGGCGGTGTTCCTCTTCCGCTGGGTGGTGGGATCCGGCATCGACTTATAAGTCGGCGTGCGCGAGATTTCCTCATCCTGGCATCTCTCTCCAGCCGAGCGCCGCCCCACAGGGAACATGTGTAGTGTAAGTGTGTGAGAGGATAGGATAGGACAAGGTAAAGGAAGGAAAGATCCAATGTGGGCCCCTTTTGTAAGGGTACTGCTCCAGCATTTACTTGGCACGGAGAAACCACGGAAGACGTTCAATTAGTGCAGTTCGCTGCTATACGTCTCTTCCCTATAGCGCTGCAAGCGGATGAAGTCGCTCTAGCTACTTAGAGGTGAAATTCCGCCACCGTCGGAAAAAGAACATAGGACCTCTTGATCAGTGACGTTGCAGAAACAGCGACAATTCTAGCTTCCGAGCTCAACTCAGTCCTACAGGTTGGCTTAACCACATCTAGGTATATCAGCCGGTAAGAACCTCTAAGCTCCCGTTTGGTCTCCCGACATGTGTAGTAGAGAAGTGATTGTGTAAGGGGAGAGGAGAGCACAACGATGAGCAAGGGGAAAACGCACGCTGTTCGTAGCTCGTTTGTAAGAGTATTGCAATGGCATTCGCCTGGTATTGATCGAAGAAACCCAGTTGACTACCGATCAGAGCAAGCCAACCGCTAAAATTCTCCGCCAGATATAGCACTCTGGTTAGTTCCAAAATCCGCCACCATCGGGGTTCGAACCTTAGTACGTGTTGGTCGGACTGGCAATGCTGGCGCAGAGCTACCGCTGTTAGTCGGCCGTCGAGAAGACCCACATCCACCTCTGGCCAGGTCCCTCTTGCCCGTTGGCTCTCGCTCAGCCCCACGTATCTCGGCTACGTGGGCCAAGAGGGTTATAAGCACATCTGGTCGTGGAGCCGATACGACGTCCTTGACTCATTTTCGCAGCTAATGCTGGCGCTACGTCAGAGCTGAAGCGAAGCGGGACGCTACGGCGCCAGACACCCTTCTTCTGCGTTTGGCTGCCTGTATGGACCATAATTTCGTGCGATTGCATACCTAACATCCTTCCTTTCGTCTCAATGTCTTATCTTCCCCCTGTCTTGCTGTCTTGAGGTTGCGTTATTACCGTCTCCTTAAGCCCCGCCTCTCTACTTCTACCATACCCGGAGCGGTGGCTCAGTGCATCAACTGATGTCACTGCAGTGCCTCTGACCGGGAGGTCCTAGGTTCCCGACAGTGGCAGGATTTTCAACACTAGCTTGTCAGATAGGTCGAATTCAGTTGCTGTCTGGAGAATTCTAGCGGCCGGCTGCTCTGATTGGTAGTTTTGCGTGGTTTCTCCGATCAACACCAGGCGAATGCCGGAGCAGTACCCTAACAAACGGGCCTCGGACCGCGCGCGATCTTTCCTTCCTCTTCCTTGTCCTATCCTCACTCCTTACACACATACACTTTCACTAACATGCACTACACATAGACTTAGAACTTGTCTTGGCTGGGGCTGTGTCTCGCGGGTGGGAGATACCTGGTTGAGGAAAACCCGGCTAGTCGACAGTAGGTCGGCGCCGGGTCTCGCCATCCAGTGGGGGAAGATTGCCGCCACCTGCCTAAAAACATGCATTACATTAACGGGACTAATGACCGCGAGAATTGACGCGCCCGAATCCATCCATCAATCAATCAATCATTCAACCTTCTACCATGCCTCTTTTTATACATCTCTCCCTACTCTTATATGATTTTGTGAGCAATGGAGTGGTAGCTTGTCCCCCACCGGGGCCGTCCTCCTTACCCAGGAGCTCTGCCCTCTCCACTTTCGCTTCTTGCCGCTCCCGCTCTCCGCCACGTTCCCTGGTGGCGCCGCCGAGCGCGCCCTAAGCCCTGGCGGAGAAGGCGCGGGCGATCTGTATTCCAGAAACGAGCCGCCTCGGCACTGAACGGCGCCCCTCCCTTCGCCTTTGCGCCCGCCTCCCTCGCCGTCGTCGCCTGCGCTCGCTCTGCCGCCTTCTCCTCTGCCGACGCCTTCGTCTTCGCGCCCGTCCACACCGCTGCCTCTGCTGCTTCTGGCGCTTACATCCCGTCTACCTCCGTCCTCTCCTCCGCTTCCACCGCCGCCGTCTACCCCAGGCGCTATTCGCCCGCAGCGCAGGGCAGGAGGCGCCCTTGCGCCGATAGGGTGTGCCCGTAAGAGCTAAATTGTTATTTCTTAACAGTTAACGTTTCGGAACTGTTACGCGAAATAACAGTTATTTCGTTTATCCTGTTATTGGCTGTTGTCGGTTGAAATTCATAATATTGCAATGTATTGGGCCAAACCCGAACTACTACGAACTTTCGTGGCACGCTTAACGGTTTCACTGCAGCTAATCAATTTTGATAAGCAAGTGTTCATATTATAGAATCATGAATAAATAATTCGTCTTTATTACACACTACGTGCCACAATATTTTATATTTTATATAATTTATATTTATTATTATTATTATATTAATTAATATAATTATTATTATATTTACAATAATTTTGTCCTTTAAATTAAATCCGTTCAATATGTTGTAAACTTCTTTCTGTCCATTGCTGCCTAGGTGTGATCCACCAATATTTCTCTAAGCCCCATAAAATAAAATGAGTTACGGTCAAATATCTCGCATTATTATATATGATATTCAACAGTTATTACCACTTTAGCTGTAAGTACGCAAAAGCACAGTTTCTCCTTCTCATTACTTTCGACACTCGTCACTTCACTATGCACAAGTTGCATAATCGAAAGAATACTTGCAATCTGAACCCGAATCACTGTTATTTTAGTAACATTCTTTACCATTTGCTTCTCATCATATTAATTACTATTCTTCCTTCACCACTCTCCATCTACTGTTCATCCATTCTCCTAAATATCAGCTGTTTCTCTGTCCAAACGTGTTTGGGGAAGTAGTGCATGCAAGCATTTGCTTTACGATGCTACCAACATTATTCGATTTGCCTGGTTTAACCCTTAGGGGCGTTTACACGTAGAGACAAAGTCTCCTAACTTTCATGAAGTTAGGAGATAAACTCTCTTAGATGACTTTACACGATTCGAAATATCTCCCGAAACGCGAGTCTCCTAACTCCCGAGAGAGTCGTTTCCTGAGATATCTCCGGGAAAGTATCTCCTTGCAGTTTACACTTGACACATAAGTCTCTTTACCGCAGCCATGTTGAATAAACAGCTGATGCGCAGCGGCGAGGAGTTTGAGGTTATAATAATGTCTAGAGTGCCAACTCTTGCTGCTGCCTGCGCGGCTTTATTAATTTTGAAGAAGCGCAGGAAAAGAAAGAGACAAGTGTGGGTTAAAAATTTCTATTTGAGAAGAGAAGAACTAAGTGTGTATACAATTTTAATGGCGGAATTGCGAGAAGAGGACGAAGATATGTACAAAAACTTCGTCCGTGTTACCCCCGAAGGGTTTGATTTTTTATTGGGAAAAATATCCCACGCCATTAAAAAGCAAGATACAGTAATGCGCAAAAGTATTTCTTGCGGAGAGAGACTAGCTTTGACGCTAAGGTTTTTGGCCACAGGAGATGCCTATAGTTCCCTATCTTATTTATTTAGAATTCCCCAATGTACAATTTCTCAGATAATCCCTGAAGTTTGCAGGGCCATATTGGAAAGTCTAAAGGATTATTTGAAGGTATGTACATTTTATTTATTCTTAATTATTGAATTAGTACATATATTTAATTCTAATATTATTTATGTTGAAATAGGTCAAAACAATATGTGGTAACAATTCAACCATTCCTAATTTTTTGCCCATATTTTGGAGTGTAACATATTTTTCACATTTAAGGAAAACACATATTTGCATAATTCAAAATTTTAGTTGTGTGTTATGGTCTTACAAATCATTCTTGGTAAATAAATCAGAACTTCAATTTGCAGAGGAAGTGATGAATATGGAGTATGTACTTGATGTGTATGGAACTTATGTACAGCTGTAACTAACTGTATGTAAATATACAGCTAAAACTAGTGCTTGTTTAATTGAACTTAAACCTTTAGGTTAACATTTTGCAGGTAGCTGTCTACCTAAATGATGAAAAAAACTGAAATTTCATATTTTTCAATTTTAATAGAGTCAGGTGCTATGTTTCAATATCTTTTAAAGGCTTTAAACCATTTCTTTCTACATGTCTTAGTTTTTGAGCAAGTGTCAACTATTAGGAATTTTTGTTTTGAAGTGACCGTCAACCGAACTTCAGATGCATTTTCCTGAATTGGAAATTTTCAGCACATTCATACATGTTAAACCTTATGAATCATAAACAATTGATATTAATATAATTCTCATTGTAGCATGTAACCCATGATTTGTTCTAATGAATGAATTAGAATATATATTTTACGTAAAAAACGGTTAAAACTCTGTGTGTGACATGCTATAGGGAGAAGTGAATTCTGTTCACATTTTCAAAATTCTCAGATCCCATTCCTATATTATATATACTAATTGAATTTTGGATACTGAAACAAAAGTGTTTTTTTGCTAGAATTGTTAACAAAAGTATTCGCTCTGATGAATAAAATCTATATTCAAGGGCGAATAAGCAATAAATTTGGCCTCTTACTCATCAAGGACTTATAAATACTTCCTGCTGCGATATGGAGAATGATAATTTGAATAACTATATTTCCCACTGAATTGAAACTATATTTCCCACTGAATTCTAGAAGACTTGCATAGATATTGAAGTTACATTTATGTCCAGAAGCAAAACAAGGGGAAATCTCGGCATTTACTCAAAGGATCAGGGAAACTCCACGAAAAACCTGATCGAGATGGTTAATAAATTTCTAAACATTTTTCACTAATCAACTCTTGTCTCTCTAGTTTTCACAGTATCTATACCATTCTAGTTCATTCACTAGAGTAGACAAATTGTGATTAATTTTAAAAAAGAATTATCAAAATATATCAACGTTTAAGAGTTATGCCTTATTAAGTAAAAACCTGCATTTTGGCCAATTTATTGATGTTAATATTTTTCATAATTTGATCTCTAAAAGTATAAAGAAATCCAATGTACAAGGAAAATAAAAGCTTAAAATTCAATATTTTTTGTTCAGGTGGACAGCTACGTTACTAGTCCATATATCATATAAGTACATGTTAGGTACGTGATTTTCCATAAATCCTAGCCCTGGTTATTACCATTTTGTCCCAACAACTTAATTTGTAATATGTATGGTGTTTAAATAAAAACATTTATTTTTAGTTCAAAATTTTTTATTCACATAAGCTTTGTAAATGCTCTTTCTGGGCATTTACTATTAGCTCAGTAATATTTATTTTTAATTGGCATTGCGCCCTCTCCGGTAGATTGCGAAGAGAACTCGCTACATATTCGCCAAACACTTGATGGCTATCTAAATGTTTGTCCAGAACTGCCATACATTTCCTAATTGCTTCATCTTCCGCAGTTTCCTTCTTCCTTTTTCTGTGAGAGTCAGATAACACCCCAGATGATGAAGATCCCGATTGAGTCTCTTCCATCACAGACTCAATATCAACCTCTACTTCGATTGAGGTATTGCTCTGGAAAAGAAAAATACATTTAACTGACATTGTATTTTCTAGGCACCTACTACTGAAGATGAATGGCTGAAGATAGAAGAGGAATTTTCATCACAATGGAATTTTCCTAATTGTATTGGGGCACTGGATGGGAAACATGTACATATTCAAGCCCCTCCCAAGACCGGAAGTCTTTATTACAATTACAAAGGAACCTTTAGCGTAGTTCTTTTGGCATTAGTAGATGCCAATTATAAGTTTCTATACACAAACATTGGCGCACCAGGGCACCATGCTGATGGCGGTGTTTTTGCCACTAGCAACCTCAATACTGCAATTTCTAATAAAAGTCTAAATATACCCAATGCCAGGCCACTGCCAGGGCGACAAATGGAAATTCCATTTGTCATGGTGGCTGACGATGCATTTGCTTTGCAAGAACATTTGATGAAACCGTTCAAACAAAAAACTTTAAATGGGATGGAAAGAATATTTAATTATAGGTTATCAAGAGCCAGGAGAATTGTAGAGAATGCATTTGGTATGGCTGCTGCCCGATTTCGGGTTTTACGGAGAACCATCGAACTACCTCCGGAGAAAGTAAAATTGATAGTAGGCACAATCTGTGTCCTACACAATTTCTTGCTGACTACTTCCGGCAGAGTGTACGCCCCGCCTGGAACATGTGACCAAGATGTCAATGGCACATTTCAGCCAGGGAGTTGGAGGAATGTACCTGATAATCCCTTCCTTGACCTTCAGCCAACTCAAGGAAGAAACTATTCCATGAATGCCAGAGACATAAGGAATGAATTCAAAGAATATTTTGTAGCAGAGGGTGAAGTTCCCTGGCAATACAAATATATATAATAAAATATTGACTTACCATTGAATCAAAAGTATTTTGTTTTTCTGCCTCTCCTCCTCCATACAAAAAATTCAACGGCTTTAAAAACTCCCATTTTGACACATACACTTCATTCAATCCTGCTCCACTTTTTCTGGTTCTTTCTTTTTTTGACTCGTTTCTGTATTGGCATCGCAGGTTGTGCACCTTGTTAATTATGTCTTCCGCTGTCGATCCCAATTGGTTTGCAATTTCTGCAAAGGCAGCATTTCTCTTTACTTTGTTTTTATAATCGCCATGACTTTTTCTGAAAGAGAGCAGCATTCATTGTAACTGAATTGTTGATTACGATAATGTTCCAACTATCAGCATTAATAATGAAATTTGCACATGTGAAAATGGTATAAATGTATTTAACTAAAACACTGATGATTATGCTTGCTATAAAGCATTGGCACTTTTCAATTTCTCTTATAAATTAAATATAAAACATTACATGCAATTTGAATATTGAATATATACTTATAATTGAATATAATTTTGTAGTAAGTATAATACTTCTCAAAACCATTATTCACAAGGCCTATTAATAACAAACCATGTAGTTCAGAACAATAATTTGACACAAATTATACTTTAATATTATAACAATGTTCTAATTTCTAGAATTAGTAAGCACTGATTTTTTGTTTATATTTTTACCTCCATAAACATTCCTTCATCTCGAGCAATTCTATGAGCTTATACACTTTCTCCTTTGTCCATTTCCTGTAACACAATCACCGAGCTCAATAATTAAGGTTATGCAAGTCATCCACCAAAAATATAAAATAATCCGTACAATATTATTTCCGAAATCAATATTTTATATAAAATGTAAAATGGGCTCTGTAAACCATTGCCGAATTCTATTTACATTTCATTTTCTGTATTACTTTGTATAATATGTACTGTAAGCGTTGATCATTAATCTCTTAAAAAATCAACATTGAGTACAATGTTCCTCGTGAAATTCATTTTATATATTGTATGTACTTACATCTCTCTTGCGCTTTCAACAGCTTCTCCTTCCATTTCTTCACAAACACGAACTCACAAGCGAACGAAATGCGAAACTTCACCTACTCCACTGGAACGACGCGCAAACACTGACGCAGGAAAACTCCTTGAGCACGTGGACACACACCAAGAGAGCTAAGGTCTTCCAACTCTCTTGGAAAACTATCTCCTAGGAGACACGATATCTCATCGGTACTAGAGCCTTTACACTGCTCTCTCGTGGAGACTTGGAAAATCTCCTGTGACGTCATGTGTCCGGAGAGAAGATCGCTCTCCTGAGAGTTTACACGTGTCTCCTAACTTATTCCGGAAAGTTAGGAGAGAAAACTCTCTCCGTGTAAACGCCCCTTAAAAATTATATCTCGTTCTAAAAAAGAAGTAATATCGCTGTAAAATAAATGAGGGTTAGATGGTTATAGGTTAGAAATAAAAGCTTTAACATCTTTGCCCAGTAAACGTCTCCAAAGAGTATACATAAACGCGGCAGAATGGTATGCTTCTTGCTCGTGGAGGTGACGTCATCCACACGCATGATGTAAGAGATGTGGTACAAGTACGTCAGGTGTATGTAAAGAATGTTTGCAGGTGCCGTATCTTCGTCTTCTTCGAGTAAAGCAAAATGGTTGGGGAAAATATTATCATAGTATTAAAGTACTAGAATAAAATAGGTACGCAATGATCACATTGTGAGTTAGGAGTGATTGCTTTTACGTGATACGGACTTGTGAGGAATGTGTTAACCCGATACAAAATGTTAAAAACAACAAGGAAGGTTGTATGCAGAATTACTGGTGAGAGTAGTAAACAATCTCGTTTTGGCTTATAGTTGAGAAACATAGAATATAGTATGTGCTGTATAGAATCTGTTAGTAATGAAAGTATGTAATTCCAGATGCAGGAGGTGCTGAGAGGACGAGTGAGCTTTGGAGAGGCTTTGTTTTGTTATGGTTATGCTCTTAAGTTCTTGTCTCACAAAGAATTGAATGTATTAAAGAGGTTATTTTGAGATGATTTTCTTCATTCCAGGTCGGTCCCCTCGATTCTGCAGAATCGACAGCTAACCTTGAATGTACAGGAGGAGTGTGCTAACCCAATACAAAATGTTAAATATAACTAGGATGGTGATGAATGACTGGTAAAGAGTTGTAATCTTTCTCGTATTACCTTATAGTTTTCAAACATTGATTATATAATGTGCTGTATTGAATCTTTTAGTAAAGAAAGTATGTATTTCCAGATGCAGGAGGTGCAGTGTGGAAGAGTGAGCATCGGAGAGTCTTTCATTTGGTGGTAAAGCAGTTATGTTTTTGTCTCACAAAGAATTAATAAAAGTATGTAAGAGGATAGATTGTGTTAAAATTTTTCTTTCCTGCTACCCTTGAATGTACAGAAGGAACGTAAATCCCACTCCCAGTGAAGAGAAGACATTGAATAAGGAGGTTGATATAGTGAAATAGAAGGTACTGTGTTTGTGTTTGTGTTTATGCAAGTGAAGTGATAATAATGAAAAAAGAAAGCGGCACACAGTGATAGGTACGAGTAGGTGTGAAGCATCATATAGTAGCTCAGTTAGGCACGGACAGATATACTAGGAGAATCAACGTAGTTCGAGTGAGCTGTAGAGGGTGGGGAAGAGATATTGAAATAGATTTTGCCTTATAACATGCAGAGGGAAACGGGAGTAGTAAATGTTTGTGTTAGTTACTCTGTCTCATCAGCTTTGTATGATCATTGTACATTGTTTGATCATATAATGTCCTGACTTGTCATACATGGCTTATGCTGTATTTATGTGCCAAATATATTATTATTATTATCAGCAATATCGAATACGTGTAAAGGCATGATATGTAAAACCAAGGTGAAGGGAGCAGTATCAGGAGGCAAACTTGTAGGATGCGAGTAGGTGTTAACAGTGAATGGCCTCTTAACCTTTCATAGAAGATGTGAATAATAATTTATTTAGGTTCTTTGATAGTACAAGGTACCATTTTAGACCATGTCATGAAATGAAATATAACAAACCACTGAGTAATACAAATTTTAACATGACATTTTGTTGTATAATAGGAAGATTACCTTATTACAGAATAATGAATTAATACATTAAGGTTAGTTTTTTGAAATAATGCATATATTATTACATTGCTTAAAAGAATACTTTCATTAACACATACAATATTAATATACAATTAGTTACATACAACTATTGTTATATGTTTCATGTATTCTATGATGGTTACATTCAATCATCTAGATGAAGCATTCATTTTATCATATCTCTTCATTGTATACCAACCAGAATATTCTATTTTCTGAAATAATGGTTTTGTGTTGTTTTCTTTTTATAACTCATCTAAATAATATAATGCTTTGTGTATTAAGTATTTCTTTAGTTACCTTTTGAATTTGAGATTGTTTAATTTTTTTATTTCATGTGGCAATGTGTTGAAAAATATCACTCCTGAAAGATAAGGATTTTTGTCAGTTTACTGAAGCTTTGTACTCACAATGTGTTTATAGTTCTTATTTCTGGTATTATAGTTTTGTATATCTTTATTTTCTAGTGTGTTTCCATTGAATTTCATTGAAAGTATGTACAGTAAGGAAGTTCCCTTCTTTGAATTTATCTCTGCAGGTTTCTGTTCTTTTCATTATGTATATGGTTGTAATTGATTGTTTCTGTAAAGTGAGTATTCTTGAAAAGTACGTTTAGTATGGACCACCCCAAATATTTATTCCATACTGAATATGAGGACATATTATTCCATAATAAATTGTTTTTAGTTCCTTTTCTCCTAGTATTTTACTCAATTTTTTTAGGACAAAAATTCCTGAGCTTACTTTATTACATAATCTGTGAACGTCACCTAGGTAGGGTCCTCCACACCTAGGAATGTAATTATTTGTAAATTGGGTATAGGTTTAGTACTTACATTAATTGTAATGGATTTAATGTCTCGAGGATTGTGTGTGAACATCACTACATTTGTTTTGTTACCATTAATATGAAGGCCAATTTCATTCTATGACTGAACAGTTTCTAATAAGCAGTTTGTAGTTAATTTATTTAATTCATCTTGTGTTTTGTACCAACATAGAAGTGTTGTATAATCTGCATTCATTGAAAGTGTTGTGTTGTTTCTCAGTTGTAAAATATTGCCATATACTATATACAAGAATGGGCCTACCAACAGAATGATCCTAGAGGAAAGCCACCATGAGTTGTGATTGTATTTCATCAGCATCTGTTTATGGAATTATTTTCTAGGTAGATTATTTCTGTAGATGGTTTGCGGTTACTGAGAAACGATTTCAGAAGGTTATGAGCTACTCCCTGTATGCCATATTTCTCTAGTTTGTGTAAGAGAATGGTGTGAATTACTTTATCGAATCCTTTGAACATATCCATAAATATTCCACTAACCTTTGCTTGGTTATTATAGTATTGTATAAACCTGTGATTGCAGTTTTGGTTGACTGTCCTTTTCTGAAACCATGTTCATAGTCCGAGAGTAGTGAATTTATCTTCAAAGTATCTAATCAACCTTTTTAAAAATACCTTTTCTATTATTTTGCTAAATGTTGATACAACTGATTTTGGCCTATACTTTGATGCCATATTTGCCTCACTATACTCTCGCCACATAAATAAAGTCATTATTATTATTATTATTACTATTTTGGTAGACAGGTTTAATAATTGAAAATTTAAGGATGTCTGGAAATATTCCATTTTCAAGTACAGAGTTAATTAGATGTTCCGATTGAGACGAACGGGGACATTTTCGGAATCCACTCACTCTCCTGAACACGCCGGTGCTTTTAGAATTGCGAAATTCCCATTAGTTTAGAAGATATGAGCGTTTAAAGCCAATCGAAAAAAATCGGAAAGTTCATAATACTCCCCCCTGTTGAACTTTTCAAATTTCGACCGGACATCGAAACTCTTGAAAACTCGCGTCCTAACTCGAAATTTAATGGCGACTACAATGGTGAAGATCGTTTTTCTCTCTCACGCTTCCTTTTCTTTAAATTCGCAAAAGTATTGAAAATGCACTGAAAAGAAGAAAACCGTCTGTAAGCCGTATTATCCGTCCGATTGAGACGAATGGGGACATTTTCGGAATCTACTCTCTCTCCTGAACACGCCGGTGCTTTTAGAATTGCAAAATTCCCATTAGTTTAGAAGATATGAGCGTTTAAAGACAATCAAAAACATCGGAAAGTTCATCATACTCCCCCCTGTTGAACTTTTCAAATTTCGACCGGACATCGAAACTCTTGAAAACTCGCGTCCTAACTCGAAATTTAATGGCGATTACAATGGCGAAGATCGTTTTTCTCTCTCACGCTTCCTTTTCTTTAAACTCGCAAAAGTATTGAAAAGAAGAAAACCGTCTGTAAGCCGTGTTTTCCGTCCGATTGAGACGAACGGGGACATTTTCGGAATCCACTCACTCTCTTTAAAACGCCGGTGCTTTTAGAATTGCGAAATTCCCATTAGTTTAGAAGATATGAGCGTTTAAAGACAACCAAAAATAATCGGAAAGTTCATAATACTCCCCCCTGTTGAACTTTTCAAATTTCGACTGGACATCGAAACTCTTGAAAACTCGCGTCCTAACTCGAAATTTAATGGCGATTACAATGGGGAAGATCGTTTTTCTCTCTCACGCTTCCTTTTCTTTAAATTCGCAAAAGAATTGAAAATGCACTGAAAAGAAGAAAACCGTCTGTAAGCCGTATTATCCGTCCGATTGAGACTAATGGGGACATTTTCGGAATCTACTCACTCTCCTGAACTCGCCGGTGCTTTTAGAATTGCGAAAATCCCATTAGTTTAGAAGATATGAGCGTTTAAAGCCAATCCAAAAAAATCGGAAAGTTCATAATACTCCCCCCTGTTGAACTTTTCAAATTTCGGCCGGACATCGAAACTCTTGATAACTCGCGTCCTAACTCCAAATTTAATCGCGATTACAATGGTGAAGATCGTTTTTCTCTCTCACGCTTCCTTTTCTTTAAATTCGCAAAAGAATTGAAAATGCACTGAAAAGAAGAAAACCGTCTGTAAGCCGTATTATCCGTCCGATTGAGACGAATGGGGACATTTTCGGAATCTACTCACTCTCCTGAACTCGCCGGTGCTTTTAGAATTGCGAAATTCTCATTAGTTTAGAAGATATGAGCGTTTAAATCCAATCCAAAAAAATCGGAAAGTTCATCATACTCCCCCCTGTTGACCTTTTCAAATTTCGACCGGACATCGAAACTCTTGAAAACTCGCGTCCTAACTCGAAATTTAATGGCGATTACAATGGTGAAGATCGTTTTTCTCTCTCACGCTTCCTTTTCTTTAAACTCGCAAAAGTATTGAAAAGAAGAAAACCGTCTGTAAGCCGTATTATCCGTCCGATTGAGACTAATGGGGACATTTTCGGAATCTACTCACTCTCCTGAACTCGCCGGTGCTTTTAGAATTGCGAAAATCCCATTAGTTTAGAAGATATGAGCGTTTAAAGCCAATCCAAAAAAATCGGAAAGTTCATAATACTCCCCCCTGTTGAACTTTTCAAATTTCGACCGGACATCAAAACTCTTGAAAACTCGCGTCCTAACTCGAAATTTAATGGCGACTACAATGGTGAAGATCGTTTTTCTCTCTCACGCTTCCTTTTCTTTAAATTCGCAAAAGAATTGAAAATGCACTGAAAAGAAGAAAACCGTCTGTAAGCCGTATTTCCGTCCGATTGAGACTAATGGGGACATTTTCGGAATCTACTCACTCTCCTGAACTCGCCGGTGCTTTTAGAATTGCGAAAATCCCATTAGTTTAGAAGATATGAGCGTTTAAAGCCAATCCAAAAAAATCGGAAAGTTCATAATACTCCCCCCTGTTGAACTTTTCAAATTTCGACCGGACATCGAAACTCTTGAAAACTCGCGTCCTAACTCGAAATTTAATGGCGACTACAATGGTGAAGATCGTTTTTCTCTCTCATGCTTCCTTTTCTTTAAATTCGCAAAAGTATTGAAAATGCACTGAAAAGAAGAAAACCGTCTGTAAGCCGTATTATCCGTCCGATTGAGACGAATGGGGACATTTTCGGAATCTACTCACTCTCCTGAACACGCCGGTGCTTTTAGAATTGCGAAATTCCCGTTAGTTTAGAAGATATGAGCGGTTAAAACCAATCCAAAAAAATCGGAAAGTTCATAATACTCCCCCCTGTTGAACTTTTCAAATTTCGACCGGACATCGAAACTCTTGAAAACTGGCGTCCTAACTCGAAATTTAATGGCGATTACAATGGTGAAGATCGTTTTTCTCTCTCACGCTTCCTTTTCTTTAAACTCGCAAAAGTATTGAAAAGAAGAAAACCGTCTGTAAGCCGTATTTTCCGTCCGATTGAGACGAATGGGGACATTTTCGGAATCTACTCACTCTCCTGAACTCGCCGGTGCTTTTAGAATTGCGAAAATCCCATTAGTTTAGAAGATATGAGCGTTTAAAGCCAATCCAAAAAAATCGGAAAGTTCATAATACTCCCCCCTGTTGAACTTTTCAAATTTCGACCGGACATCGAAACTCTTGAAAACTCGCGTCCTAACTCGAAATTTAATGGCGACTACAATG